>PVJC01024583.1:0-25486 GCA_004026665.1 Murina feae | reverse complement strand
AAGTTGGATTGCCTGAACTGCATTCTGACCATTCTCAGTAGCTTTCAGTAACCTGAGCATAAAAAGAAAGAAATTAAATGATAGCATTACCCAGTAATCAATGGTATGGTTTTGCTAGGTGGGTGTTTTGGAATAATGGTACTACAAAGAGAAAAAAAGATTGTGCTAAGAGAAAATTAGATAAGACTATCATAGTACAGAACTTAGAAAATAAAATTTAGAGATTGGAAAAGAAACAGAAATGTTAAGAGATAACCTATGGACATAGACATAGAGGGGGAAAGGCCTGGGGGGGTTGGATATGAGGTGGAAGGGGTCAATGGGAAAAACACATACAACAAAGGGAACATCTGCGGCCAACCTGCATAGTAGGCTCCGCCATGGGCCACAGAAGCTCCCGCACACCCAGAGCAGGCCACAAGGTGGATCCAGACGGGCAAGCAGCTGCCGATGAGCCTCCAAGGTCGCGTGGGCCCGAGATTGCTCCATTCCCAAGCCTGGCTGCAGGGCCAGGGGCCTGGCTTCCACCCCGCCATGCAGCCAGCCGCCACTGCCCGGAACCAACCACCAGCAAACGCGCAGGCCGAGGCCAGGCCTCCCCCTGTGCATTCGCCTGCGCGATCGCTCCATTCCCAGCCCTGGCTACAGGGCAGGGGGCCTGGCTTCCGCCCGCCCTGCAGCCGCCGCCACTGCCCGGAACCCACCGCCGCAGGCAAACGCACAGGCGGAGGCCTGGCCTCCGCCTGTGCGTTCACCGGCGCCATTGCTCCATTGGACCCAGTGTTTGGGTGGGCTTCCGCCATCTTGGCTGGGCTAATTTGCATACCATTGCTCTGATTGGCTGTTGGGCGTCCCGAAGAAATGGTCAATTTTACTATTTCGCTTTTATAGAGTAGATTACTTCATGTTCTCTTTAACCATGCAATTTGTTTTGTGCCATATTCTGACTTTTAAGTCATTAGTCTTTTCTCTTATTTTCATTTTCTGGGTAGTTTGAGGGTGTCTCCAGCAACCAGTCAAGGAAACTGCCTTCCCCAGGCCTCTGTAAAAATGAGAACATTGTCTAACCCTTTGTTACTCAAAGTGTAGGCCAGGAACCAACAGTGTGAGCATTTTCTGGGAGCTAGTTAGGACTACAGAACCTCAGGCCAACTCCAGACTTAATGAATCCAAATCTGCATTTTATTTTATTATTTTTAATATATATTTTTTATTTCAGAGAGGAAGGGAGAGGGAGAGAGAGAAACATCGATGATGAGAAAGGATCATTGATTGGCTACCTCCTGGAGGCATGCCCTACACTGGAAATCAACCTTGCCACCTGGGCATGTGCCCTGACTTGGAATTTAACCCTGACCTCCTGGTTCATAGGTCAACACTCAACCACTGAGCCATGCCGGCCAGGCCCAAATCTGCATTTTACTAAGACCCTGGGTGATTCATGTGCACAGTAATATCTGAGAATGCTGATTTATGAGACAACCAAGTTTATCACCAGTCTTTACATCCAGACACATCACTACCTGCTGAAGAAACAATCAGCTTCGCTTTCCTCTCAGATGCTACCTTCTGGGTATTCCTTAGGTTAATATTTGAGTTGTTCATTTACTGGATGGATAAGAAGGTTTTTGGAAGCCCTTTCTTTTTTTTGTCATGTGCTGCCCAGCTGCAGAAAAGGAAAAGGCATATTTTGGAATCAAAAGAGAAAGATTTGCTAACTCCGAAGGACTGCTGTTCTGAAAGCCTCTCTGGTGTTTGTAAGGGAGATTAAAAAAAAAAAAATCCTCCCTAGAATGGTTCTCCATGAAGAAATAAGAGAGATTCATATCACATGAAGTTAGAAAATGGAGATAAAACACATTTCTGAGGCATAAAGTTTCTGGTGAAATGTCATTAAGACAAGCGCTCTAGATGCCAGAATACGGATTGACTGCAAGCAGCTCGCCCTCTGAGCAGGGCGTTCCCCAGAGCTCTTTCTGTTTGCAGGCCCCGAGCACAGACCAGAGTTGTAGTCACCTAGTCAACAAGTTTTTACAAACCATCACAGGGAACCAGCTTTGTTCTCCCACCCATATCCCACCTTGTGTACAAGAGCCCTTTAAAAAAGTACACACACACACACACACACACACACACACACTGAAGCCTACTGTCTAATTCAAGTTCCACTGTTGCGGAGAAGTTCTATAGGCAAATCATACCTCCCTTCAAACAAACGAAGAAAGAGCACAAGGGTTGCCACTCCCTCTGCACCTGGAAATGGCAGAATAAGCGCCTGATGTCATTGAGCACATCCAGTCCTCACGGTGTCACCTCCTCTGCCAGGACCAGCTTCTGCTCCCTGCAGCAGCTTCCCTTCGCCCTGCCGACAGGTCTGCCTTCCCACTCTCGGCTGCAGGAACCCACTTGTCTTCAAGATGCTATTACACTGAAAGGCTTTTAAGCTGGGAAAGTGTTTGCATCTGGGAGCAGCTTGGCTACCCAATGTGGCTGGCATTCTTGGAAGGGTTTAGTCAAATCCAAAAACAAAGTCTTACCAAGGATTACGTTCATTATTGCAGGTGCACCTCCTGACTTCTTGCTCACAACCACTGGTGTGAGCTGCCAAAAGTGTCTCACACCGGGGACTGCCTGCCCTCCTGCAGCCTGCCATGCCCTGCACTCCCACACATCCACTTCCTTCCCCAGGCCATACAGTAAAGTCTAGTTTATCTCCTTCAGGAGAAATGAATAAGGCAAGAGAAGTGGCATCAATAATCAATCTCTCTTCAAGAATCTATTTACCTGTAATTCTTAAATGTTTGATTCACTGTCCCTTTACTATAACAATAACATGAAATCCCAGTCCAAGATATCTGAGAGCCTCTCTTCATTTAAATAAAAATGTTTCTACTGAATGAAGCACATGGAGATAATTAAGTGCTGCCCTAGCTGGTTTGGCTCGGTGGATAGAGTGTCGGCCTACAGACTGAAGGGTTCTAGGTTCCATTTTGATCAAGGACACATGCCCCAGTTGTGGGTTTGATCCCCACTAGGAGGTGTGCAGGGACAGGCCACTAATGATTCTCTCTCATCATTGATGTTTCTCTCTCTCTCTCTCTCTCCCTACCTCTCTCCCTTCCTCTATGAAATAAATTTTAAAAATATTTTTTAAAAAAGAAAGAATTAAGTGCTAAAGAAGAGGACCCCTGGATCAGAGCCCACTGGCTTCTGTCCCTCCACCTGTCTGCAGCTTCCAGAGGTTGGCATGAGTGAACGGGTGCTACAGTGGTTCCTCTGGCTGTGTCCTAAAGTTGGCTCAGGATTTGTTAATGCTGGAATCTGCAGCTGATTTCAGCTGGAACCGGTTCTCATTACCTGGAACTTATGTTTCAATGGGGAGACGTTTCAGCATTAGCTTCTAAGCTTCCACAAGCAGGCGCCAAAAGCTGAGCAAAATCTTCATCTTAAAAACATTTCCCACATATTTGAAAAGGCTGGATGTCTTAATTCCACGCAGTAACATATGTCCCCCAAAATATTTTCATTTCCATGTGCAGAGTCCAAGAGGGAAATGGAAATTGGAGGTTTGAAAGAGCCTTGAAGCTTAGCTCACCTTCCTTTGAAGCTGCACCTCACTGTGTTGTAGACAACTCAGGAATCTGTGTGACCAACACAGTGAGGCATGATCTGCTCATGTGTTTCCTGTAGAAAGAACATGCAAACAAACAGGGTTAAATTTCTATTTTATGTGCATAATCCTGCATGTACACTTTCTCAAGATAATGACTATTTGTGATGCACCTATATCCTTTATTGTGTGTATAGTATATTTCAGGTGAACAGATGCTCCTTCAAATGATTTTAAGTTGTATATTTCCAAGAGTAAGGAGCTGCTGAGAGTTGGTTTCATCCAGAGCCCCCTACAAGCGCAGGGCCATCATTCCCCTGCACCCAGCGTCCATATCACCTAGGCAGCGAGCTGCGAGCACACAACCTTCCTCTCAGCAGCAGGCTCTCAAAATTCCCCTCCGAGGCCTGCTCCTTTGCCCTCTCAGTCTCTCCTGGGGTCAGCTGTGGTTTGAGCAACAGTAAAGCACTGTCTTCCTAGAGGTTATACAGGAAACCAGAGAAAATTTGCAGCCTCCATAACACACCCCCATCTGCATTAAGCACCTCCACAAACTGCAAACTAGCTCACCGGTAGAGAGAGAGGCTGACAGCAATAAATTTAAAGGCTTCTCCGGGCAGGAATGACTCGGAAGGAGCTCTCCGAGAAGGAAGGCATCGTGCTCCCGTAGGGAGAGTTTGGTTCCGGGTCAGAGAAACCTGGTGCCTGCTGTCTGTCAGCTGTCTGCTCTTGACCTTTCTGAGATTTGGTGTCATCATCCGAACAATGTCCCTGAGTGTGGTTGACACAAGAATTACAAAAAATTAATATAAAGTGTCCTGCTTATGGCCAGAAATCCATAAAATGCTGTAGTATTTATAGCTTTATTTCCCAAATGTGATGCCTTGCACTAAATTAGAGTTAATAAATACTTGTGGAAGTGAGGGGAGTGAAAGAGAGAAGGAGAAAGGAAAGGTGAAGAGAGACATTTGAAAGGATTTGAGTTGAGCACTGACAGAGCTCGTCTCCTGTTAATTAATGGCTTTTCTGAGTACAATGTGTGTTTACTGTAGAAGTGTTGGAGCACCACGGACTAGGAACAGCCCCAGAGACCCTGCAGATCGGAGTCCCCTGGCTACCAGGAGCTCTGCTGCCTGGTACACAATTACACCGCTTACAGCCACGTGTCACCACTGGTCTGTTATTCCAGAACCCCCATTCCTTTCCCTAACACGAGAAGCTCAATTTCAGGGCAGTTTCTCCTGCCATCACCCCCAGTCTACAAAGGACCAACACTATCCGCCTTTCCTGTGACCCCTCTCCCCTCACTGTGCATCCCCTATATTGCCTTATTGAAGGGCGTGTCCACAGGACCCACCAGGTGAACATCTTCCCAGGAGGCCGGCATCTGTGGAGTGAGTCAATGGGCTCCCTCACTCTGCCTTCCCGTTTGATTCAGCAGCAGATCCACGCATGGGAGCAGAGTGAAGTGGGGTGTGTGCCAGCCTCCCTCCCGGGTCTCAGTGTGGTGACGGCTGCATGCATCCTATGAATCCCTCTCCTAGATCTCTTTGGGGTCTGATAGTCACTTCCCTCTTCTTGTTCCTTTAGCCTGGGGCTGCCCATTGCTTCTAAACAAGTGTTTACAAGTGTTTCACAGCCCTTGTTGGCTTCCCTAACTCTGCTCAAACTCTCCTCAATGTCCCACTGCAGTGTGTCATTTGTTTACTGCCAGGACTCTTACTGATGAATTTCTCAAATCCTGGCCAGCCATAGCCTCTGCCTCCTCACCTACGTTACCTTAAGAAGCAGCCTTTTCTCTCAAGAAGTCCTGAGGGAAGTTCTCAAGGATGGGTTGAGAACATTTGAGTGACTATCCCCTGTCACCTCCCACCATCTATCCACCTTCCATGCAGAGGCCCCAGGAACCCACCTACTTTTCATGCCAGAGTTCACTTTCCTGCCTCCCAAAACAGACCTGCACTGGAGAGTGGGGTGGGTTTTGCTCCCGGATGTCCACTTCAGCATCCCAGGCCCTGACCATCAATCCCAACTTCTGCTTTACTGTTTTCATGGGGACTCACTGATCCCCCCACTCAAAGAGGACTCCTGGCCCCAGCTGTGATGCATCAGGGGTAGGAACACAGACGGAGCCACTTCAGAGACTCCCGCTACCCAGCCAGCTGTGTGTGCTCCTTACTAAACACGACATCCTACATGAATGTTCAAGGAACCTCATGAGTCTTTTTAAAGAGAGTTTGTTATCGTTATCCCAGGTGTATTAAAAACTATTCTGGAAATTTCTCATCAATTCAAAAGACAGAAGACATGCTTTATTTGCAGTAATAAGATTCTACGGCATATTGTGGAAAAGGAACAAGGTCAATTTCAACCCCCAAAATGTCAGAAGTAAAGACCTTTGCAAAGCACTGGAGTTTTCAAAGAGCCAGAGAACCAGCTGCTAGAAGCTTTAGAAAGGGCAAAAGCTACGCAATCATGTTCCCCGAGCCAGCAATGCGTTCTTACCCCTTACAAACATTTTTTCTGAATTTTTTTTTAATTACAATTTTAATTTAAAATAGGCTAAAAGGAGAAGAATATTTGTGGTTCATCATTTGGGGCATAGCTTTGGGAGAGCATCCCACGAGTCTAAAAACATGAGTTTAATGTTGTAAGTTTTTAAGTGTAAATGATAACTGCCATTCCCTATTGTTTCAGAGAACTTTTGTTTAAACGGAGCCTCTTTATTAAGGATCTTGAGGGGACTTAGGGAATTTTGCTTGAAAAAAGAATCACCCAAATACAGATCCTTTTCCTTTTGAGCTACCATGTCCCTACCTTATTTAATAATTGCTCAGTTCAAAGGAGAGGGAGGACTTTCTCTAATGAAGCTTCCAGTAGGATTTGGGATGGAGGCAGGGGGACTAAAGCATTGGTTTTATTGATTTCTGGCCCTTTCGTCATAAATCTATTGGAGGCCAGTCATTAAGGAGGACATGAGAATTTAAAGACTTCGTAGGCCCTTTTCCTAATTATGCCCACTGCATTTAAACCATTGGCA
The DNA here is from genome assembly GCA_004026665.1 of Murina feae. Lineage (NCBI taxonomy): Eukaryota > Metazoa > Chordata > Mammalia > Chiroptera > Vespertilionidae > Murina > Murina feae. Next base: position 18,836 of record PVJC01024583.1, on the reverse strand, counting down.
TGCTATAAACCCACGATGGTGCTATACAAATTATGTCCTGAGCCTCAAGGTAAAGAAAAATGAATTTGCATGTGTGTGAACCGGAGAAATTATTCTAGTGAAGGCACAAATATGGCTATGCATTTTGTTAGCTGTGTGCTGCCTCTGGGCCTGGGGCCTAAGCTGAGCTCCAGGGAGACAGACAACCTCCTCCACAGTGTGGTCCAAATGAAACAGTCCTCAAATCCAGGGGTAATCGCTGCTGGTGCTGCCCATGCCGGTGGGTCTGCAAGGCTCAAGGCTGCCATCTGTGCTGCAGGCCACGCCAGCGTCAGATGGTCTCGCACTCGGTGGTGGCAGTGGAACAGGCCCCGCAGTCACAGCGGACAGCCACGGGGTAGGTGTAGAAAGGATCGACCCCCGGGGCACAGTTGGGCAGCTTGACAGTCACTTGTTTGGTCTCATTGTAGGTACAGACTCGATGGTGGGCTTCGATGTAGGGGGGCTCCAGAATGGGCTTCTGTCCCCACAGGTAGAAAACAGGGAACCATTAGAACAGCAATAGTCAACTGAGGTGCCACAAGAATTTTTAAACATGCAATACCTAACTATTCAGTCAGGACACTGTCCTCTTTTCTTTTCTTTTCTTTTTCTTTTTCTTTTAATATATTTTATTGATTTTTTTACAGAGAGGAAGGAAGGGAGAGGGATAGAGAGTTAGAAACATCAATGAGAGAGAAACATCGATCAGCTGCCTCCTGCACACTCCCTACTGGGGATGTGCCCACAACCACGGTACATGCCCTTGACCGGAATCGAACCTGGGACCCTTGAGTCTGCAGGCCGATGCTCTATCCACTGAGCCACACCGGTCAGGGCTGTCCTCTTCTCAAGAATGACAACAGCCAACACAACAAGAGCAGTCTGGTGTGGGGCAGACTTATACCTCCCAAAAGTTGTGTTTATCTGACATCCAAGTTTAATGCATTGTGGTTTTGTTCTGTTGGGATTTATTTTTTGCTAAATCTGGAAACTCTAAACCTAGGCCATGAACAAAGGCTATTTTCAGCGATGTTCGACCTTCCAAGTAAATGCAGCCACTTTCTCATCATGAACATCCTATTTTCAGATATGCTCCCAGTTAAGTTACCAAAAATAAGTGCTTTTTATCTCAGAAATTTTCAGATTGCTGGGAAAGTAAATCTCATCCTTTTATTTATTTTCTATAAGTAACCTCCCTTTTCACAGCACAATAAAGGCATAAATAAAAGCTAGCTAGCATCAAGAAGAATCCTGTCTCTAATGGCCTTGCTGCTTCCATTTCCCCTGTGACCTCCTGTGGGTGACCATGAGCCAATTAAAGACATTCATCAATGAATAAGGAGAAGACAGAATCAAGGGAAATGGTGGCTTGAGACTTGACCCCAAAAAGAGGTCCGAAGAACCCCCAAGTGGAACTGGAGCAGAGGGGTCACCACCAGGCCAAACCCTGAACATGAGAAGGTATCAAAGTTCCCTGAGAATGTGTGATGTCAAGTCACAGCCACAGTATCCTTAGCAACTACATTTTCATTTGGCTACTAGGTCTCAAGCTCCTAAATGATGTAAAAATAAAGCTAATTTGGTGTCTCATTTAATTCGGAGGTTTCATCACCATAACCCAGTCCCTGTCGTGGAGCCATAATTTACCTAAGTGACAGCAGATTGCTGTCTGAGTCCCTGAACAGAAGGACAGCTTTCCTAACGACAGTGTCCTCTCATGGTGCTCAAGGGCTTCTCAGTTGGTGTTGATTAAGCTAGAGGATAAACACCATAGCTCCAGGGAGAAGTCAATCCCATATAATTCTAAAGGTATTTATGAATGCCTTGTTCGTACATGACTTTGACAGGAGCTGTAAAAGGTGCAAGAATTTATCTATGCCCTAAAAAAAGTTCTAATCTAGAGTTGTATTGTAGGCAAGGAGTAACACACAAGGCAGGGTAGAGTCATAGGCCAACCAGGGAGTCAGAAGGCCCCTGAGAAGGAGTCAGCTCTGGAGATGGGCCTTAAAGAAGAAGTCTGATGATGACAGGTGGGGATGAGAAAGGATACAAAAAGAACCAAAGGTGAGATCTCATGAAGGGTGTTTAATAAAACCTTTCAAAATCAATCTGACAAGGCCAGACCTCAGGCTATGTATAGCCACTGGGGAAACAGCCAGGCGTCACATTGCTAAGGACCTTGAAAGTTGGGCACTGAACTGGCAGTAGTGGGTGGTCCTTAATGATTTTTGAACTGGTGACGAGATCAGAGCTGGTTCTTCATTATCACCAATTCAGAGCTCAGGGGGAAGAGTGAGCAGACACTCAGTGTAATTGGATGGGGTGCCGAATGGCCCTCTTTCTTCTCACCCAGCAAACACGTCCTCTTCACAGCCCTAACTTTGAGATTTTTATCCCCATTTTAAATGCAATGCCACTGAAAGGACTGAATATAATTCAATATAAAGGAACTTAATGTCTCTGCCAGTGATAATCCTGAGTGAGTGAGTAGGGTGAGGGCAGGGCTTTGAGAGAGTCACTGAGGAGGGACTGAGGACCCACCCTCACCTGCTCTACAGCTCAGGGTTGTCTTTTGACTGGCTTCATCACAGCTGGGAGAACACTGTGAGCATTTTGGTTACATGCTTAAACCAAGAATTTATTCCCACCTTTGCACTACAGGAATAAACATGACTCTGCAGAAACTTATCCCTCAAATTCTTCCATGTCATCTGTAAAGTGGGTAGAATAATAGCACGTCTTAACCTCCCAGAGATGATTCCCAAATATACAGATACACACAATTAAAATTATTAATTTTATCAATGCATTGTTAGAGGGACAAGATCAGGTTTATTTCAGGGGTTTTTTTGGAGCATGCCAAATAATTGTGTGTTTTTTAATTGATTTCAGAGAGGAGAAGGGAAAAGGAGAGAGAGAGAGAGAAATATCAATGATGAGAATCATTGATCAGCTAACTCCTACACACCCTCTACTGGGGTTCAACCCCGCAACCCGGGCATGTGCCCTGACAGGGAATTAAACCTAGATTTCAGTTGCATGGGTCAACCCTCAGCCACGGAGCCACACCAGCCAGGAAAGTAGTTGTTATTTTTTTAAATCTGCAGGAAAAAGCAGATGCTTAGAAATCCAGCCAAGTGGACCTGTCCAGGACTCACCTCCCAGGTCTCACAGCGGCCCCAGCAGGCATCCGTGGTGATCCGAAGGCCCCTGCAGCCCGGCTTCTTGGCCAGGAAAGTAAACTCCCTGACGGCACAGCCCACAAAGGTGCGCAGGTTCCCGCTGGAGGTGCTGAGGACACAGCAGCAGCCAGCCAGGAGGAGGAGGGCCATGGGGCCGAGGAACAGGTATGCCAGCTTCATGCTGCTTCCGGGAGAGGGAGAGGAAAGAGAGTCTGTTAGCTGATCCAGCCGCCCTCCGTGGGGCAGCCAACAAGGTTGATACCAAAGGGACCCAGCTCTTAGCATTTCTGAAGAAATAAGCCAAGAAATTGCAGATGCCCACAAACTCCACCACAGGTGCCCTAAGTGTCCTCTCACTGACTCCAACACGAATTACATGGGCCCATGTGCTCACTGGACACCCAACCTCCAGGGGCATCCTCAGGCTTTTCCTTATTGTGGCCCAACTGCTGGACTTGACTTGGGTGTTTTAAAAAAAAAAGCTGTTCCAATGGTCTCTTCAAAATGAACACAAAATATGAATCACACCCCAAATTATGCATAATACATGGATACACACACACATTATTTTTCTTCAGATCCACTGTATTTGTTACATGTTCACTTAAAATTATATTTTCAGTGTTGTGGATGGATGTGGAATCAAGGTGGGGAGGTAGGTGAATAATAATTGTACACCCTTCTGTATTTTTACTAGCCCAACCCGCCGCAAAGCCTGGACATGCACAGATGTTATGAAACCTGGCCCCTGGCTTGGTGGCCCTCTATTACAGTGTGTCCCCTTCACTGCCTGACGCCGCCGCTCTGTGCCTCTGCTATAATGGCACCTCGTTGTGATTCCATTTAAATCCAGAAGATGGAAAGCTCAGAGGTGCTAAAACATAACCCCAGTCTACTGTAATTCGGTCCTCTCTGCATCTTGGTCATTTCCTGGGCTCTTTCAGGAGCCAGAATCTCTCCCTTCATGCTCGCCCCACTAGACAGAACATACCTGGGTGTTAAAGTGAGACTGGACATTGCACTTATGGAACATCCCCAATTCATTATCACTTAAAACGGGTTGCAGAGTAATTTATTTCCAACCCTTACCTCCCAGCTCCTGCTTCTGACCTGTCACCTTCCCCTCGTGAGGAATGAAGTTGCGGAGATGAGCTGCACTCACCTGCTGTTGCGGGAGCCAACTCTTCTCTCAGAGCTCATACTTGTCCAAGGTGTCAGCGAGTCACAATGGGTGGTGGAAGCTCACCCTGGGTAAATGTCTCTACCCTCTGTTATGGGGCTGCTTGACTGCTCAAATATATAGGAGAGTCTTGTCAGTCACCACAAAAGAGAGGCAGATCTTTGCAGGAACCACTGAACACATCAAAGACCTGGGAGATAAAGCAGGTCTCTATTTTCCAAAACTGATCTACTTAAAGGGTGTTGTTTTGTTTCTTAACATCACCTACTGAAACAGAAAGTTACCTCGGTGGGTGACATAATCCTAGGGAAACAGTCAAAGGTAGTTCACCTAGCTCTCAGGACAACAAACGCATTGGGGCAAGATGGATTACATTTTCCTTCATGGTAACCACGACTTTCCTTCGAAACAGGAGTCAGTTACTAGTAGCTCATGGCACACTCTTTCCCTTAACTCACAATACAATTCAATACATTGAGAAACAACAAAGCAATAATTCTTCCTGGAAAGAACGCTGGATCACTAGCTGAAAGGATGGAAATCGCAGGGAGAAGAATCATTTTGAAAGTCTTAAAACGAGCTAAGGATTAGATAATATTAATAGCACTTGAAAATGAATCATTTAGAGAGGAAAATACCAAGATGTTCAAAGTTATTTATCTTCCAGGCTGGGTATGAATGATGACATTGGATGTCCTCTACATAGTTTTCAGCATTTTTCACATTTTCTACATTGAGCAGACTTTTGTAATAGGAAGTCAATGAATAGTAATTGAAAAATTAAAATAAACCAATAAGCATACATTTGTGCTACATATAATGCTATGATTTCTGGTTCTTAAAAGTCTAACCTAAAAATGAATTAGTGTTCTTTATGAGTATGGGACACAGTCTGTATTCAAATCTGCAACAGCAGCATACAAATGGATTGAAAACCTCGTGTTCGTGGTATTGTTCTGGATGCTCTAAAAAATAAATGAAGCAGACATCATCCTTGCCCTTTAGAGTTCACATATCACTGAAAATAATGACATAGCCAGAGACATTTAAGGATGTACACTAAATGGATAAATGATACCAAAATAATCAGTTAAAGCTTTCCCAATTTCTGCAAAATAAAAAGTGTTCTTTAAACAAACATCCTACTCACTAAATGTTAGATTTTTTTTTCAAGACATATAACAACCCTCAATGAATCCATCACTGTATCATCAGTACACCTATTTCTGGAGTCTATATGGGTTTTATAGAAAATTAAACTAAGTTGGGAGTAAGGGACTTTCTTGAACCCTCAGCCTGTGAGTAGCATGATCAGAACTTGGGTGTGATGGGGACAGACTGCTTACCTGGTGTGATCTTCCCAATTTGCTGGGTCTAGAGCCAACCAATTGGTAGTGAGCTGTCATCCTGAACTGGGTTTCTCAAGAAAACTGTTCAACAATTTTAGATTTGACCTGAAACATCCGGACTTGTGTCTGCAATGTCACAAGATAAAGAAAGATAACAAAAGGAGGCCTCAGGGACCTTTCTCCTACAATCGTTAACTTCCTTATAATGCAGTTGTGACTTCATGCCTTCCCCTCCCCTCAGCATTAACATGATAATAATGACAATGCATCCTCGCTGAGCAGCTACTAAGTACCAGGCTCCATGAAATCTGCTGTGCTCTTACATATATTCTCTAAATCTTACAACAATTCTGTGAATCAATGATTATTTTCTCCTTTACCCATTGAGAGAAACAGAGGCTCAGCTATTTTGGAATCTGCCTTTGATGACACTGGGGATGGCACATAGGTGTTCCATCCCCATAACCAACTGGGGTCAGTTGAAAGATTCAGTCTAGAGCCCTGTTGAAAAGGCCTCTGAACCCATTCCCAGTGGAGGGCAGAGGCCCATCAGCCTCTTTGTGGGTATAGAGAAGGGGAACGGTGCATGGAGGCTAATCCTTACACTAGACTCCGCCACCTGCCTCTCTACCACCAGAGTGACAGGCTGCTATGTGAGACAAAGGTTCTTGAGGCTCTGATCCCTGTAGAGCATCAACACCATAGTCTGTACATCCACCACTTTCCCTTCCACTCCGCTGACATTCCTATCATTAGAGTCACTCTCTTGAAGTAACAAAGGTGTGGGTGATGTCTCCAGCCACAGGCCGCAGAGAATCTTCTCTCATCTTCTTCCATTATCATCTTCATAAGCATTCACTGTCACTTCAGAGGGTGAGTCACAAGATACAGGTTCTCTAGGGGTCAAGGGAGGAAAGAAAGGACATGGGTGAGCAACCATCCTGAGGTCTGAAGGAGCAGGACAACAGGGGAGGAATGAGCTCAGTGCCAGTGCCTCAAAGAGATGATGAGGCCAGTCCAATCAGCCATGCTGATTCTCAATGCCACAACTTCCTGTAGGGAGCAGCTCTAGGGTTAAGCCTCGGACTGACCTGTGGCAGGGCCACAAACAAGTCCCAGCTTGGAGGGCAAAGCCCTCTTAGCATAATTAAGTTTAACCTTATAGCCCTCCCTAGTTCCTTCCTACGTAGCTAATGGGCTGGGAGGTGCAGCAAATGCTGCCAAAACAAGGTAAAACTCACACAAGAACATTGTAAACATGTTGATCACTACCCTTGTTTTGATCTGTCTGTATAATAAAGCCTCAGTTGCAGGATGGGTCTTTTTGTGTCCTCATCCAGGCATGGGAGATCCACTGAGCCCCAGTTGTATTCTCTTGTCTATCTTTTCTTTAATGCTTCACCACCCCTCCTCAGGCTCACTGAACCCTTGGCTGTGCCGGCATGGCACAAATTCCTTTGTGACTGCTTTGAGAAACACACTTCTCTTGATTTCCATTGCCTCCTCTAAAACATGATGAATTAGACCCTGTGATCATAAGGTCCTTCCTGGCACCAAAATGTAGAGGTTTGCAAACTATTCTATGACCATAACAAGCTATGGGACAGTCAGATGGAGAATCCAAAGGCTCATATTACAATAAAACCATCCTGATCTGTGTTCAAATCTCAACTCTGACACTTGCCAACTTGTGATCTTGGGATAAGTCATATAACTTTCTGAGTCTAAGCCTTCCACAAAACTGAAAATGCCACCTTCAAAAAGTTCATGGGAGGATTCTACAAAATAATATCCAAAAATTGCTTATCTCAGTGCTTGATACATGATAAATAGGCAATAAATGTAGTTATCCCATCACCATTGTATGTAGCCCTAAGAAATAAAATTTTGCCAATAAAAAAATGTCATATCCAGCCAATGTGGTTCAGTGGTTGAGTGTCAACCCGTAAACCAGGTTGTCTCTAGTTCAATTCCCAGCCAGGGCACATGCCTGGATTTTGGGCTCCATCCCCAGTAGGGATCATGCAGGAGACAACTGATCCATTATTCTATCTCATCATTGATGCTTCTATCACTATTTCCATCTCCCTTCTCTCTGAAATCAATTTTTTAAATATTCTTTTAAAAAAAGAATATCACATGATCTCACTCATTTCTGGAATATAATGAACAACATAAACTGATGAACCAAAATAGACCCAGAGGGGGGGAAATTAGAATATAATGGAAGTAATCCTGTTATTTGCAGATTTTTAATATTTCCTACAACTTTTGTGATATTATACAATACTATGTTAGTATAGTTTTGGTAATATTATATTTTAAAATCTTTGTTTCTTGAAATATTGATTTCTATTGCATGTTATATTATTACATTTAAAATCATTTTTCTTGAAATATTAATATTTATTGCATGTAGCATTATTATATTTAAAATAGTTTTTCTTGCCCTAGCTGGTTTGGCTCAGTGGATAGAGCATTGGCCTGTGGACTGAAGAGTCCCAGGTTTAATTCTGGTCAAGTACACATGCCTGGGTTGCAATCCCCAGTAGGGAGCATGCAGGAGGCAGCCAATCAATGATTCTCTCTCATTATTGATGTTTCTATCTCTCTTTCCTTCTCCTTTCCTCTCTGAAATCAATAAATATATATATATATAATAATAAAATTGTTTTTCTTAAAAATAAAAAAATAATCCTGTCTAATAAAACAGTAATATGCAAATTAGGCATCACTCCATCACAAAAATGGCCACCTCCATGGCCACAAGATGTTGGCACCCATAGCCACAAGATGGCAGCGCCCATAACCACATCGTATCTAATAAAAAAGTAATATGCAAATTAGGCGTTACTCTGTCACAAAGATGGCCACTCCCATAGCCACAAGATGGCTGCGCTCAGTCCAGCTCAGCCCTGCCACTGAAGTGGTCAGGCCTGTTAGCCAGGCAGGTGGCGGGGAAGGTGGAGGGCCTGAGGGGTGGAACAGGTGATCAGAGGAGACTGAGGTTCCCCTGCCCAGGCCAGAAACCAGAGGCCTCAGGCCTGGGCAGGGGCAGAGCCAGTGATCAGAGGGGTATGAGGGTTCCCTACCCAGGCATAAGGCCTGGGTCAGAGGCCTCAAGCCTGGGCAGGGGCAAGGCCGGAGATCACAGAGGCTCCACAGAGCCAGCGATCAGAGGGGCAGGGGCGGAACCTATAATCGCAGGGGTCTGGGCACCAGTGAAGGGGGCAAAGCAGGGGTCTGGGGGTCCTCTGCCCAGGCCTGTAGCCTTGGCCAAGGCTGCAGTGGGGCAAGGGCAGAGCCAGTGATGGCAGGGGGCAGGATCAGAGCCGGTGATCACAGAGGCCTGGGCTCTGTGAAGCCCACGATTGGATGGGCTTGGGGGTCTTCTGCCCAGGCCTGCAGCCTCAGGCAGAGACTGCAGGCCTGGGCAGGGCCAGAGACAGTGATTGCAGAGGTCTGGGGGTCCCCTGCCCAGGCCTGCATCCTCGGCCAGAGGTTACAGGCCTGGGCAGGGGTGGAGCTGGCAATTGGTGTGAACTACAGAGGAAACACCTTTTCTGACTGCTCATTGACTAAGCTCTCTGTATGCCACCGGTAATATTCTTAGTAACTTGGGTAATAAGAATCCCTAAAGGCAATCTAGGGTTTTTCCACCACACTCCTGGAGGGGAAAAATGAAGGTCCACTGTTGGAGGGCTAAGAAATGTCATATCCTGCCCTAGCCATTTTGGCTCAGTGCATAATGCCTCAGCCTGCCGACTGCAGGGTCTGGGTTCAATTTTGACCAAGGGCATGTACCTAGGTTGCAGGCTCCTCCCTGGCTGGGGCCCAGGTCAGGGCATATGTAGGAGGCAACCAATCAAAGTGTTCCTCTCACTTTGATGTTTCTCTCTGTCTTTCCCTTCTCTTCCACATTCTCTAAAAATCAATGGAAATATATCCTCAGGTGAGGATAAAAAAAAGAAAGAAAGAAAGAAATGTCATAACCTATGAAAGACACATCTTGAAAATGCCTAAAGAAAGTTGTCATTTTTTCATGGTTAAGGGAGTGGAGTACATGTTGATGAAAACACCTTGGTGGCTGTGGAGACTGGCAGTGGCTGCAGCAGTGGAGTGATGGGGCTAGTGGCTTCCCCTGATTAGCCTGGTTGCCTCCCACAAAGGGAGGCCAGACTGTGGCTTAGGCCCACTCCCCAAGGGGAGCAGGGAGCAGATCTAAGCTATCAGTAGGACACCCCCTGAGAGCTCCCAATATGTGAGAGGAGGCAGTCTAGGCTGAGGAACCTCCAACCCCCAGTGCATGAATTTCATGCACCAGGCCCCTAGTCTATATAATAAAAGAGTAATATGTTAATTAGACCAGGTTGACTGAACATCTTCCGGTTGTCCTGCCTTTCTTCCGGACAAAGCCACAGTGGCAGGGGCCAAGGAAGAGGTGGTTAGGGGCGATCAGGCCAGCAGGGGAGGGCAGTCAGGGGTGATCAGGCAGGCAGGCAGGTGATCGATTAGGAGTCAATGGTCCTGGATTGTGAGAGAGATCCTGGATTGGAGAGGGTGCAGGCTGGGATGAGAAATCACCCCCCCCCCCCCGCATAAATTTAGTGCACTGGGCCTCTAACAATAATAATATAGTGCACTGGGCCTCTAGTAATAATAATAATAATAATAATAATAATAATAATACATGTCACACCATTAGCTTTGGGTGTTTTCTGATATCAAAGGTATTAAATATGCAAAAATGTGTCTGAGAATAGAGGAAGCAAAGTCTTTGGGAGCAAAGAGACCTCATCAGGGTTTTAAAACTGGAAGACTGGGCACCAAGCAAAGTTAGCCTGTGGGGCTCTGATCAGACACTGACATTAACATGTTTTGTAGTAGGAAAAAAAAAAAGGCTGAAGTGTTATATTTGTTAAGTTATAAATCACACTTTGGGGGGGTGTAGGGTTTACCATAGTAGCAAAATTCAATATATTAATAAATCTTCATGACTGCTTCCAAACAATTTCAGTTCTGATCAAGAATGGAATCAAACTAACTGAGCCAATCAAGACATCCTGAGAACCCTCTCTGGTCCACAGACCCTAAAGTGAGGACCCAGAGAACGAAGCCTCTGGCTGCATCCCTTACAATGAGTGCTCTCCTGAGAGTTGAGAAAAGATGTGCTTGTCCCCTTATATTTTTCCCCATTGTCCTCTCAGAATACACAATGTTCTGTCCAAGGGTCAAATTAATCAGCATTATGCCTCCTGTGCCTGAATAAAAAAGCCACAAATGAAGCTATGTGTCTCAAGGAAGTAATAAAATTAATGATTTTCCAAAACCAGATACAAGAAAGGTTAATCTTGGATTTCACAAAAGTTGTGTGTTGCTTGTAATATCCTTAATGACAGAGGGGGAAATTCTAGGATTACAAATGAAGATGAATGGTGAAGTCTTGGAAGAAATTATTTTACTGAAAAGTCATTTCTTCCTTTCGCAGCCCTGGGTACTTGTGGGACAGGTCCTCATTTTGACTTAAAGAGATAGCATTTGCTAGATGATAGTACAGTTGCTATGGTGACTTTTTGTTAACAATACTAAAAATAATGAAGTCTGTGTCTGATTTACCAGGACAAGTCAAGCCTTCCTCCACAGCTGTCTGAAAGAAGTAGCTGTCAATTGTCACAGATTTATATCAAATTAAGGGCACACGTTAGGCACTGAAGTGGAATGTTTTTATTTCCGCCTGACTCTTCCACTTTTGAATGTCATAGCTTTGCAGGGCATGGCAGACACATGCCTAATAGAGAGGAACAGAGAGGAGCTTAATGAGTCACAAAGAGGCATTCTTTATTTCAAGTGCATCCTGCATTCTCACTGGAATGAGTCCACAAAGCTGCTGGGTCCCCAAATCCTTCATTTGTAATTCCCCAGGCAGTCGCACAGACAAGGCCAAGGTTGTTAGCTAAGCTACGGAGCAACAGCACCTCATTTGTTAGTTATTGGCTTTGTTCCAGAAACATATTCCTAGGATTATACCCCAGAGTACGTGTATGTGTCTGCGTGTGCCTGTGCTTGTGCTTGGGTGAAGGAGCAAGGTGGTAGGAGGGTGCAGAGGAGATGAGGAGAGCTGTTCCACTCCCCAGAGTATTCATTACATAATTTAACACATGTTTATTAAGCAACTGCTGTGTGCCAGGCACTGTCTAGCACTGGAGTCACTAGATTCATTTAAAAACAATAAAAAAATGATGTAGGGAGGCATGGGGGAAGAATAGCTAACAATTGACAATAATGATAGATTTCTTTCCTTCTCTATCTTTTCTTTGCCACTTCTTTCTTTCTTCTTTTTGTTCTTCCATGTTTTATTGAGTGTTACCATATGGCAGATACATGCCAGGTACACGTGATGCCCACGTGCATAGAGCTAAGATGTGCCCTTAAAGAGTCAATAGTCTAGTGTGGAAGATTAATATACCAACATGCATATGACCCAGAAATTGCACTCTCAGGCATTTATCCAAGGAAATGGAAATGTATGTTCATACAAGAACCTGTACACAAATGTTCATAGCAGCCTTATTCACACCACCGTTGCACTCACCAGCCGTGAGCCTGTCTTTTGGCTGAGCAACGCTCCCACTGTGGGAGTGCACTGACTACCAGGGGGCAGCTTCTGTGTTGAGCGTCTGCCCCCTCGTGGTCAGAGCACGTCATAGAAACCTGTCATTCTGCAGTTTGGTCAATTTGCATATTAGCCTTTTATTACATAAGAATAGAAGCAACTCACATGTCCTTCAACAGGTGAATGGTTCAAAACCTGTGGCACATCCACAGCGTGGAATACTACTCAGCAGTAAAAAGGAATGAGCACACACCAACTTGGACAAATCTCCAGAGAATCATGCTGAGTGAAAAAAAGCCAATCCTAAAAAGTTACAAGTATTATCCATTTATATAAATTTTTGCAATGACAAAATTATAGAAATGGAGGACAGACTAGTGGTTGCCTGGGTAGGAAGGAAGTAGGTGTGGTCATACAGCAGCAACATGAAGGATTTTTTGTGTTGATGGAAATGTTCTGTCTCTTGACTGTGGTGGTGGATACATGAACAAAAGATTTCATAAAATTGCATGGAAGTAAAATACACACACATGAATATAAGTAGAACTGGGTAAAGCTAAATAAGATGGGTGATTGTATCTATGTCAATACCCTACTTGTGATAGTGTGCTCTACTTTTAACTATAAAAAACATTGAGGGAGAGAAACCAAGATGGCAACATAGGTAAACACCCGAAATTGCTGCCTCACACAATCATTTCAAAACCACAATGAAAAGAAAAAATGGACACCACCCAGAACCACAGGGAAGGGTGGCTGAGTGAAAATTCTACAACTAGAAAGACAAAAACAGACTGAGACTCAGAGGAGGTGTGGAAGTAAAGTGCAAAGGTATGGAGGCGCGCGCCGAAAGGGCTCGCAGAAAGGGCTGGCAACTAAAGACGTGGTTCTCTTTTTCAATCCAGAGGGAGTCACAAGCTTCTGATGGCTCTGAACTCCAGTTCTGGGTGAGTTTCTGAGGATCCAGACTCATATGGGGAGAATCTAGACTGTCTGGCACCGGGAGGAACTCCAGAGTGGCTTTCTCTCAGCCTTGCTTGCAGTGATTACGATGGGACACTGAGACCCCATGCCTCTTAGGGCTGGGTTGAGAATCAGCCATAGCTGCTTATTCCACCCTGTTGATTCCCTGAGACCCAAGCTGCATGCAGAAGCTTTTGCATATAAAAGGCTGGGTAGCCTCAGGCAAAGGCTAAACTAGCACCTCCTTAGAGATCCAAGAGCCAGTGTACCCAGTGGTCAGAGTGGGACCATCCAGAATACAACTCCTCAGATACATAAGGGACACACTCAGGGGGCAGACTCAGTGAGCACCAAACCCCCACTGAAGCAAGTCTTGCCCCCTAAGGATGTCTCCAACACAGAAGTTCTCCCACCGTAGACACAGCTGATTCTCACAGCCAAGTGGCCTGGAGGTCAATTCCTCCCAGTGATACTAACAATAATCAAGGCTTAGCTACAACAAGACTGTGCACAAAGCCTACAAAGGGGTGCACCAAGAGTGTCCACCTCAGGTAATTGGAAGGCTAAGCCACTAGGCCCTATAGGACACCTAGCACAGAAAGCCACTCTATCAATGTAGGGAAGCAGCCAAAATGCGGAGACAAAGAAACAGGTCACAAATGACAGAAATGGAGGAAAGCAAACGACTGGATATAGAGTTCAAAACCATGGTTATAAGGTTTTTCAAGAATTTTCTAGAAACCACTGATAAATTTAGTGAGACCTTCAAGAATATGAAATTTAAAAAAACAGCTAGAAATTAAACATAAACTTAATAAAGAATAATATACAGAGATCCAACAGCAGACTACAGGATTGCAAGAACCAAATCAAAGATTTGAAATACAAAGAAGCAAAAAACACCCAACAGGAAAAGCAAAAAGCAAAAAGAATTCAAAAATATGAAGATGGTGTAAGTAGTCTCTGGGACAACTTCAAGCGTACCAACATCAGAATTATAGGGGTGCCAGAAGAAGAGAGAGAGCAAGATATTGAAAACTATTTGAAGAAATAATGACAGAAAACTTCCCTTACCTGGTGAAAGAAATAGACTTACAAGTCCAGGAAGCGCAGAGGACCCCAAACAAAAGGAATCCAAAGAGGACCACACCAAGACACATTATAATTACAATGCCAAGGACAAAAGACAAAGAGAGAATCTTAAAAGCAGCAAGAGAAAAACAGTTAGTTACCTACAAGGGGGCACCCATACAACTGTCATCTGATTTCTCAACAGAAACTTTGCAGGCCAGAAGGGAATGGCAAGAAATATTCAAAGTGATGGATAGCAAGAACCTACAACCAAGATTACTCTACCCAGCAAAGCTATCATTCAGAATTGAAGGTCAGATAAAGAGCTTCACAGACAAGAAAAAGCTAAAGAAGTTCATCACCACCAAACCAGTATTATATGAAATTCTAAAAGGTATCCTTTGAGAAGAGGAAGAAGAAAAAGTAAAGATAAAAATTATGAACAACAAATACATATCTATCAACAAGTAAATCCAAAAATCAAGTGAATAAAAAATCTGATGAACAGAGTAAACTGGTGAATAGAATAGAATCAGGGGCATAGTAAGGGAGTGTACTGACAATTCTCAGGGGGAAAAGAGTGTTGGGGGTGCAGGAAGAGACTGGACAAAAATCATACACCTATGGATGAGGACAGTCGGGGGGGGGGGCGGTAAGGGCAGAGGGTTGGGTAGAAACTGAGAGGAGGGGAGCTATCGGGGGAAAAAAGAGGAAAAACTGTAATAACCTGAACATTAAAGATTAAAAAATTAAATTAAATTAAATTTAAAAAACATTGAAGGACACTGAATAAAAGGTACATGGATGTCTCTGCATTATATCTTAAAATTGTATATGAATCTACAATTATCTCAAAATACGTTTGATTTAAAAACAAATTAACATTTTATTTAGGGGATGGGCAATGTGGATGAAGGTAGTCAAAAAATTCAGACCTATAAGATAAACTAGAGGCCTGGTGCTTGACATTCATGCACTGGGAGATGGGGTCTCTCAGCCCAACCTGCACACTCTCATAGTTGGGACTCCTGGGGGGATGTCCACCAAGGGGTCCTTAGCGCTGCCGCAGAGGCAAGAGAAGCTCCTGCCATTGCTGCTACACTCACCAGCTGTGAGCTTGGCTTCTGGCTGAGCAGCGCTCCCCCTGTGGGAGCACACTGACCTGCATTAAGTGTCTGCCCCCTCGTGGTCAACTCCTGCATTGAGTGTCTGCCCTCTCGTGGTCAGTGCACATCATAGTGCACTGATTATTCTACTGTTTGTTTCATTTGCATATTAATCTTTTATTATATAGGTTAAGTCCACGGGATGTAATCTTCAGCATGGTGGCTGCAATTAATACTGCATAGTGTATCTTTGAAGGTTGCTAAGAGAGTAGATCTTAAAATTTCTCAACACAGGAAAAAAAAAACAAATTTGTACACCTAAAACTAATATAATATGATATGTTATATCTCCATTTCTAAATGATAATGTAGTTATTGTTATGTATTAGGATAAATAAGATTATTTTTAAGCATTACTATTAAGAAACTGAATTAAAACAACTAGAAACTTAAAAATAAATCAATCAATATAACATTAGATGGATAAGTTCTCTCATAAAATGGGGGTAGGATGCTATGAGAGGGTAGGTGATGGAGTATTGTCAGGCAAAACTTCCTACAGAGGTGACTTTCATGAGTTGGGAAAGGACTCATTCCAGGCAGAGGAATCCACACATGGACTCTATTGTTGGAATTCAGAGCAGAAGCATTGTCTTATTCACTCCTATTTCCCCAATGCCTAGAACACTGCCTGACTCAGAGTTAATTATCAAAAACCATTTTTGTTGAATGAATAACTAAAAACATGGAAGAGGGTGTGGTGAGTTTGGGAAGCTACAGGAGTCGACATGGTTGAGCACAGAGTATGTCCAGGAAGAGAGGCAGGGATGAGGAGGTAACAGCAGGTGGGCTGTCAGACAGGTACTATGAAGGTTTCTGTCTTTATTTTAATGTAAAGTGGGAGCCGGGTTTGTGTTTAGAAAGACCCTGTGGCATGGTGAGGACATAGATTAGAGCAAAGATGTCAGCTGGGGGGAGGCAGTGGTGATCCAGGTGAGTACTTTACTCACAACCTCAGATCTTGGAAGCCCTTCAGAAAAAGTCTTATGTCCAAAACAGGGGTGAACAGTAAAAATGGAATTCAAGCCACATATGTAATTTCCAATTTTCTAGTAGTAGCCACATTAAGAAAGTAGAAGAAGCCCGACCGGTGTGGCTCAGTGGTTGAACGTTAACCTATGAACCAGGAGGTCACAGTTTGATTCCCAATCAGGGCACATGCCTGGGTTGCAAGTTCAATCCCCTGTGGGAGGTGTGCAGGAGGCAGCCAATCAATGATTCTCTATTATCATTGATGTTTCTCTCTCTCTATCCCTCTCCATCCTCTCTGAAATTAATAAAAATATATTTTTAAAGTAGAAGAAAACATGAGATTAATTTTAATAATTAACTAGAGGCCCGGTGCACAAAAATTTGTGCACTCGGGAGGACCCTCAGCCCTGCTTGTGCCCTCTCACAGTCTGGGACCCCTCGGGGGATGTCCACCTGCTGGTGTGCCTGGCCAGCCTGGGTGAGGGGTTGATGGCTGTTTGCAGGCTGGCCAAGCCCCCCAGTGGGAACCCTCACCCCATGGGGGTGTGGCCAGCCTGGGTGAGGGGCTGAGGGCCATTTTCAGGCTGCCCACAGCCCCTTCAGGGTTTGGGTCTCTACTGGGGTACCTGTCCAGCCTGGGTGAGGGGCCGAGGGCAGTTTGCAGGCTGACCACAGTGCCTTCAGGGTTCAGGTCTCTACTGGGGTAGCTGGCCAGCCTGGGTGAGCAGCTCAGGGCCGTTTTCAAGATGCCCACAGCTCCCAATGACCTAAGGTCCCAGTGAGGCTGGCTGGAATCACATTTCTGGGGTTTATTTATCTTCTATAATTGAAACTTTTTTATCTTGAGCAGAGGCCTAGGCAGGTAATAAAGCCTCCTGTTTGCTTCAGCTCCGTGGCTTCTATAATTGAAACATTGTTGCTGTGAACAGAGGCCCAGCTGGCCTAGGCAGCCAGTTGCAATGGAAGCCTCCTGTTTGCTCTAGCTCCGTGGCTGCCAGCCTCCATCTTGGCTGGGTTACTTTGCATACAGCCACTCTGATTGGCTAGGGGTGTGGTTTGGCCGGTGGGCGTGGCTTAGGTGTCTCAGAGTGATGGTTAATTTGCACATTACTCTTTTATTAGAGTAGATTCCAGTGTGATAAGTGCTAGAAATAAAACATTATATTTAGCTTAATATTATCCAAAATGTTTATATCTTAACAAGTAACCAATTTAAAACATTCTATATAATAAAAGCCCAATATGCTAAGGGTCCAACCCTTCATTCAACCATTTGACCAGTACCTATGACATGCAGTGACCACCAGGGGGCAGACTCTCCAAACAGTAGGTTAGCTTGCTATTGGGGTCCAGCTGATGGGATAGATGAGACGGGCTGGACACGCCCTAGAGCCCTCCTGCAGTTCCTCCCCAGCCCTGATCAAGCCCTGATGGGGTCCCTCGGCCTGGCCTGCACCCTCTCACAATCTGGGACCCCTTGGAGGATGTTGGAGAGCCAGTTTTGGCCTGATCCCCACAGGCCAGGCCGAGAAACCCCACTGGTGCATGAATCTGTGCACTGGGCCTCTAGTTACTATTAAATATTTTATACTTTTTTTACATTCTTTTCCTACACTAAGTCTTTGGGTCTGATTTGAATTGATAACATGTATACTAGTAATTGACAATACATCTCAATTCAAACCAGCCACACTTCATGTGTTCAAGAGCTACAGTGCAGGCCAGATGCATAGATTTACCACCTATTGGAAAGATGTAATCATTTGAACTCCTTTCTAGCCCATTTCATGTGGCATGCCTGTTAATTCTCACAACAACATCCTATGAACTATTATTACCTACCCTTTATGATAAGGAAACTGAGACCCAAGAAGTTAAACAAATTGACTAATCAATGGTGGAGTTAGGATCAAATCCAGCCCTGACTGATCTTTACTGTATCTGGCTGCCATGGTTACTTGTTATGTTCTTGCAGTGAGATACCATTACATCCATCTTATTGATATCTCTGAGTCCTCGCCAGCTGAGCCCATGTGGCTGACGCATGGGAAATTTCAAAGCTTAAAGCAGCCAAGAGCCCACAAAAGATTTTTGTTTGGGAATTTGTCAAAATGCTTGCTTATCCAGATTCTGATTTCTGATCTGCTGTGCCTAATGACATTGTCTGAAAGGCTCAGTTTCTGGAAATGTGTTGTTTGCCTGACAGAAGCACAGCTTCTTACCTAGTGTCACTGAAGGGCCTGTACCAAAATAGATTATGAGGAGAAATTTCTCCAAAGCAGAGATGGCCTTGACATTTAGTGAACAATGGAGCCAGAA
>PVJC01024582.1:0-25443 GCA_004026665.1 Murina feae | reverse complement strand
TTCTCTCTCTCTCTCTCTCTCTCTCTCTCTCTCTCTCTCTCTCTCTCTCTCCAAATAACATATTCTCAGATAAGGATTAAGAAAAATTAATATTTTAGCATCTTACTCAGGAAAAGAAAATGTACCACTGTATTAGTAATATATATATAAAGCCTGTGGCCCTAACACTGTAACAACTAAAGACCGGTGCAGGTGGGCAGGGCTGCGAGCATAGCAAGGCTGTGTGGGTGGGTGGGGCCCTGTGATTTCGCATGCTGGGCTTCTGGTAGTAACATAAAATTTGTGTTAAGTCAAAATTTTAAAACTCTTGACTAAAATGGGAAAGAGAAATCAAAGTGGGATTAAAAATATGATGGCTCAGGAGGAATAGTAATTGATGGGTTGGATGACTCAAACCATAAAAACAATTGACATTTAATTTGTATATAGAGCAAACATTATCATTATTTCAACATAATAAAACAATAATAAGGCTCTCCTATTCAAAAAGAGTACTGACTCACTATTAACTAGTACAATTATTAACTACTAAAATTTTCATGATCTTAGTGAACAAGTATAAGCCATGTTGTTATGCCTTGCAAAGCTGCTTCTTCATTATCATCACCATTATGATCACCATCATCATAGCCATGACCATCTTAGTTCTGAACCTATGAGATGTAATGTAATTTGTCCAGTTGACACTCATAGCCATTTTAATTGTTCCAAAAGGCAATTTTTCTGCCTCCAAACATAGTGTTCTTTCTTCTACTAAAAGTAACAAAATAGAACAGAATATGATAGGTGATCCATTATTAGGAAATATACAATGAAAAATTTAGGAGTAAAAGGTGTATTATGTCTGCAACTTACTCTGATATGGCTGAGACAAAAATAAAACGATTGTAATGTTAATATTGGGGGATTCAGGGTAAAGGGTATCCAGCAATTCTTTGCACTATTTTTATTTATTTATTTACTAGAGGCCTGGTGCATGGATTCATGCATGGATGGGGCCCTTCAGCCTGGCCTTCGAGGATCAGTGGCCTCCACACCACCGCAGCCCTGCCTTACCTGCCAGCTCATTGAGCTCCAACCCGCTCTCTGTGTCGATCCCGCACAGCACAGAATAGTAAAGTAGCAGGTGTCCTGGGCTGGGCACCAAGCCACTCCCATTCATCCTACCCCACTGCACCTGCCACTGCAGCTCAGGCACACAGGGGGAGGGTCTGCAGGAGAGGCTCGCACTGCCAGTTGCACTCACCAGCCTTCAGCCCAGCGTCTGGTGCCATCAGTCAGCTGAGTGACGCTCCCACTGTGGGAGTGCCCTGACCACCAGTGTGAAGCTCCTGCATTGAGCATCTGCCCCCTGGAGGTCCATGCACATCATAGCTATCAGCCAGCTGGCCGGTTGTCTAGTCTTCTGGTTGTCCAGTTGTGCAGTTGCTTAGGCTTTTATAGATATATACTAGGGGCCCAGTGCACAAAAGTTTGTTCACTCGGGGGCGGGGGGTCTCCTCGGCTTGGCCTGTGCCCTCTCACAGTCTAGGACCCCTTGGGGGATGTCCACCTGCTGGCATGCCTGGCCAGCCTGGGTGAGGGGTTGATGGCTGTTTTCAGGCTGGCCAAGCCCCCCAGTGGTAACCCTCAACCCATGTTGGTGTAGCCAGCCTGGGTGAGAAGCTGAAGGCCATTTTCAGGCTGCCCATAGTCCCTTCAGGGTTCAAGTCCCTACTGAAGTATCTGGCCAGCCTGGATGAGGAGCTGAGGGTTATTTTCAGGCTGCCCACAGTCCCTTCAGGGTTCAGGTCTCTACTGGGGTACCTGGCCAGCCTGGGTGAGGGGTGATGGCTGTTTTCAGGCTGCCCACAGCTCCATTGACCCAAGGTCCCAGCAAGGTTGGCTGGAATTGGGTTTCTGGGGTTTATTTATCTTCTATAATTGAAACTTTGTTACCTTGAGCAGAGGCCTAGGCAGGTTATGAAGCCTCCTGTTTGCTTCAGCTCCATGGCTTCTATAATTGAAACATTGTTGCTGTGAGCAGAGGCCCAGCCAGTCTCGGCAGGCAGTTGCAACTGAAGCCTCCTATTTGCTCTAGCTCCATGGCCGCCGGACTCCATCTTGGCTGGGATAATTTGCATACAACTGCTCTGATTGGCTGGAGGCATGGCTTTGCTGGTGGGCTTGGCTTAGCTGTCTCAGAGTGATGGCTAATTTGCATATTACTCTTTTATTAGAGTAGACTAGGGTTCTTGTAGACAAAATTCGTGCACTGGGGAGGGATTCCTCAGCCCAGCCTGCCCCCTCTCACATATTGGGAGCCCTCAGGGGGTGTCCTACTGACGGTTTAGGCCCGCTCCCTGCTCCCCTTGGGGAGCAGAGCTAAGCCACAGTCTGGCCTCCCTTGTGGGAGGTGACCAGGCTAATCAGGGGAAGCCACCAGCCCCATCACTTCGCTGCTGCAGCCACTGCCAGCCACCGCAGCCATCAACATGGACTCCAGTCCTGTCACCATGAAGAAATGACAACTTTCTTTAGGCATTTTCAAGATGTGTCTTTCATAGGTTATGACATTTCTTTCTTTCTTCTTTTTAATCCTCACCTAATATATTTCCATTGTTTTTTAGAGAATGAGGAAGAGAAGGGAAAAATAGAGAGACACATCAAAGTGAGAGGAACACTTTGATTGGTTGCCTCCTGCATATGCCCTGACCTTGGCCCTGGCCAGGGAGGAGCCTGCAACCTAGGTACATGCCCTTAGTCAGAATTGAACCCAGACCCTGCAGTCAGCAGACTGAGGCATTATGCACTGAGCCAAACCGGCTAAGGCAGGATATGACATTTCTTAGCCCTCCAGCAGCAGATCTTCATTTTTTCTCTCCAGGAGTGTGGTGGAAAAACCCTAGGTCACCTTTAGGGATTCTTATTACCCAAGTTACTAAGAATATTACCAGTGGCATACAGGGAGCTTAGCCAATGAGCAGTAAGAAAAGTTGTTTCCTCTGTAGTTTACTCCCATCACTGGCTCCACCCTTGCCCCTCCAATCCCAGTTCCCCCCCTGCCCATGCCTGTAACCTCTGGCCAAGGCTGCAGGCTTGGGCAGGGAACCCCAGACCCCTACTTTGCCAGCTCCACTGGTGCCCAGACCCCTGTAATCTCAGGCTCTGCCCCTGTCCCTCTGATCACTGGCTCTGCAGCCCAGGATCCTGCGATCTCCAGCCTTGCCTCTGCCAATGCCTGAGGCCTCTGGCCTAGGCCTTATGCCTGGGTAGGGCACCCTCATACCCCTCCGATTACTGGCTCTGCCCCTGCCCCCTCCGATCACTGGCTCCACCCTTTCCCATGCCTGAGCCCCCTGGCCTGAGCAGGGGACCCCAACCCCCTCTGATTGCCTGTTCTGACCACCCTGCCTCGCCCACCACCTGTCTTGCAAACAGGCTTGACCACTTCAGTGGCAGGGCTGAGGCGGACTGGGTGCCACCATCTTGTGGCTATGGGGGAAGCCAGCTTGTGGCCATGAGGGTGGCCAACTTTGTCACAGAGTGATGCCTAATTTGCATATTACTCTTTTATTAGACAGGATATATATATACATTTTTTGTTAATCATCACCTGAGGATATTTTTTCCATTGCCTTTAGAGAAAGTGGAAGGGAGGGAGATAGTCAGAAAGAAAAACATCAATGTGAGAAAGACACATCAACTGGTTGCCTTCTGCATGTGCCCTGACCAGCACAGCAAATTGAGCCTGCAACCAAGGTATGCGCCCTTAACTAGAATTGAACCTGCGACCCTTCAGTGTGAAGAATGATACACTATCCACTGAGCCATCCTAGCTAGGGCTTTTTGTACATTATTATAAACCAATGTCCCATCATGCACATGAAAAAGAAATTAATTAGAAGTTGACTGGCGAGGCAGGACTAGCAAGATGAGCCGGACATACCCTGGAGCCAACCTCCCGTGGTCCCTCCCTGGCCAGCCACACCAGGGCCACGGCTTGAAGGTTGTCTGCGGAATTAACAAGGTCCCTCCAGCAGGGGGTGAGGGGGTCTCTCGGCCTGGCCTGCAGGGATCAGTCCAAAACCAACTTTTTGATATCCCCTGAGGAGTCCCAGATTACAAGAGGGTGGTATTCAGGTGATGCATCCCAGAATCGGGCTCCCGTCTCTCTGGTTCTGGGCTGCATCTCCTGAGAACCGTCACTGCCAGTCCCCACAGCTCGGCAGTTCCTGTGTTGAGTATCTGCCCCCTGGTGGTCATTGCACATCACAGCTACCAATTGAATGGTCAGACAGTCACTTAGCCTTTTAAAGATGTAGATTTTCTCTAAGTTTTTAATTATATAGAAATTTATAGACAGTTTATAAATATTGGAAAGGTTGACAACTTTTATTAAATCTGTAGCAAATAATGATAAGTTTTCCCTGACAATTAAGAAGGTGTCTCTAATTCTGAATGACCTTGCCTCTATGATAATAGACATATTGTTTCTCACTGTATAAAAATGCAAGAAATATGCAAGCATGTCTATGAAAGATTTCTGAATTATCAACATTTTTGGTTGTTGCAATGTTTGTTTTAATTATCAACAGCATCTGTAATAAGAAAGACATCACTCTACTATGCATTAATATGTCAATAATTGTAAGTAGACAGAAAAGAGAACAAATTATGTGTTAGATATCTGCTAGGCTTTGTGCTAAGTATCTCTAATAAAAGAGTAATATGCAAATTGACCTTCACTCTGTTACACCCACAAGCCATGCCCATCAGCCACGCCCACCATCCAATGAGGAGCGAATATGCAAATTAACCCAACTAAGATGGTGACGCCCAATCTGCCTCAGCCCGGAAACTGAAGTAGCCAAGCCTGTTTGCCAGGCAGGTGGTGGGAGAAGCAGGGGGGGCCAAGGGGCAGAGCCATCAATCACAGGAACCTGGGAGGGGGCGGAGCTGACGATCACGAGAAGTTGGGGGGCCTTCTGCCCAGGCCTGCAGCCTCAGGCAGAGACCCCAGGCCTGGGAAGGGGTGGAGCTGGTGATCGCGGGGGTGGGGGGTCTTCTGCCCAGGCCTGCATCCTAGGTCAGAGGCTACAGGCCTGGAAAGGGGCAGAGCCAGCAATCACAGGGGTTTGAGGGTCTTCTGCCCAGGCCTGCATCCTAGGCCAGAGGCTACAGGCCTGGGAAGGGGTGGAGCTTGGATTGGATTGGCAGGGGTGGAGCCGGTGATGGGAGTGAACTACAGAGGAAACATCTTTTCTTACTGCTCATTGGCTAAGCTTCCTGTATGCCACTGGTAATATTCTTAGTAACTTGGGTAATAAGAATCCAAAAAGGCATCTAGGGTTTTTCCACCACACTCCTGGAGAGAAAAAATGAAGGTCTGCTGCTGGAGGGCTAAGAAATGTCATATCCTGCCTTAGCCGGTTTGGCTCAGTGCATAATGCCTCAGTCTGCTGACTGCAGGGTCTGGGTTCAATTCTGACTAAGGGCATGTACCTAGGTTGCAGGCTCCTCCCTGGCCGGGTCCCAGGACAGGGCTCATGCAAGAGGCAACCAATCGAAGTGTTCCTCTCACTTTGATGTTTCTCTTTGTCTTTCCCTTCTCTTCCACATTCTCTAAAAATCAATGGAAACATATCCTCAGGTGAGGATAAAAAAAAAAAAAAGAAAGAAATGTCATATCCTATGAAAGACACATCTTGAAAATGCCTAAAGAAAGTTGTCATTTTTCTATGGTGAAGGGACTGGAGTCTGTGTTAAGGAAAACACCTTGGTGGCTGCAGTGACTGGTAGTGGCTGTAGCAGTGAAGTGATTGGGCTGGTGGCTTCTCCTGATTAGCCTGGTCACCTCCCACAAGGGAGGCCAGACTGTGCTTAGGCCCGCTTCCCATGGGGACCAGGAAGTGGGCCTAATCTAACAGTAGGCCATCCCCTGAGGGCTCCCTATATGTGAGAGGGGGCAGGCTGGGCTGAGGAACTCCCCACCAGTGCACGAATTTCATGCACCAGGCCCCTAGTTTTAGATAATCTTATATGTATTCCTTCTAAGAACTCCTTTTAAGATATCTGTTACAGATCCATTTCATAGATGAGAACACTGAGTGCTAGAGAAATAGCAGGCATTAAAAAGTGAAGCAGATTTTAAGCACAGTTGTATTTTTCTACCAGTTCAGAGCACAAGACAGTCTTAATATTACAATGTGTTTAGAAAAAGAAGTGTATACAGTCAAACAAACTAGCACTATTAATCCCTAAGAAGAGAAGATGTGATAGCCAGAATCTCTGTCATGGGTGAGTCTCTAGAAAGATTGTCAGGGTTTGGATAAACAACACTTTAGTATTGAAAACTGTTGTTCAAAGATCCATGAAATTTTTACTGGTTAAAAAATAATGTTGATGATGAAATTCATCTTTCTTACTGTCAGAGAAGGAAGTTTCAACTAAGCAGGGAGGGAAAGGCCAGAATAAATACTGGTTTTGGATTAGAGTCAGAGACATCAGTGTGAATACATATCTATTTAATATGTAAATTCAAGTAGATAAATGCAGAAATAATTATAGAGATTTGTGCATGTACAGGTTATGCATGACTTCATATTCATGTAAGTAAACAGGTAAGGAGGGATTTCTTACAGAAGAATTTCAAAATGGAACTTAACTCTCCTACCATAGTTTATTTACAAAAACAAAAAAAAAAGCTAAACAAGGTAAATTATTTGCTCTTGTCATTTTCTATATATTGTCACCAAAACATTGTTTAAATGTTAATGCCTATGTCCACACACCATTCAACAATATTGCACAGGAGACTTTCAAACTGTAGACAACTTTCTCCAATAGATCAAACTTTATGTTGAACGTCTAAACTGAATCCTTAAGCTAGCTAGAGAATTTAATTTTTTTTAATTTTTTTATATTTTTAATATATCTTTATTGATTTCAGAGAGGGAGAGAGATGAAACACAATGATGAGAGAGAATCATTGATAGGCTGCCTCCTGGGGATTAAGCCGCAACCCAGGCATGTTCCCTGACTGGGAATTGAAGCGTAATCTCCTGGTTCATAGTTCAATGCTCAACCACTGAACCACCTACATAGAGAATTTTAAAGAAAACTCAGATACTGAGAGGAAAAGCAAAGACCAAGAGGAAGATGGTAGTGTCAGCTCAAATAAATTTGTTCAAGAGCAAAATAAAATTGCTCTTTCCCAGAATGAGTGTGAACATAAACAAGTCAGCTACCCCAGAGAAGGAATTTGATGACAAGCAGCTTAAAAGTGGATTGACTATTGTTAATGTATAGTAGTGATTTATACTTGGCAAGACTATTTTTGATTAATCATTACTTGCATTTCTAAAAGATCCCAGGACAGTGAATTGCCAAATCAATATTGCATAGATTGCATTTTTCAAGACATAAAGCATTTTCACAGGGCTGGTTAGCAGATTTAAAGACAAGATTCAGTGAAATGGGCTTTTTAATTGGTGTGTTAATTTCCTTAATGAAAATTAATTTCAAAATAATTGGGTTTTTGCAAATGCTTATTAGAGTGTCATGTAAGAGGTAAGTACCAAAGATGAAAAAGAAAGAAAAACCTGACATCCAGATTTCATGGATAAACTGGCATTCTAAGTCAAAGATGCTCATCAAAATAAATCAAAGTTGCTTGATAAGCTAACGGTCTCATGGTTACCTTTGTGATTTGGAATGATAGATGTGAAAGAGGATATGATAGGTTAACACCTCCAATTAGTGTTGTTATTTTATTGAACCTGGAAATAAGGTTGCAATTATGCACAGATGCATTTTTCTCCTTGGCAATTTGAACAATAGGATCATCTGCATAAAATAGTATGTTGCTTTAATCCTAGCCCTTTTTTCTGTATTATTTATCAGTGACTGTTCCAGTACTTAAAAACGAATCTATATAATAAAAGCCTAAGCAACTGTTATGGCAGAATGACTGGAACGATTGATTGCTATGATGCACACTGACTGCCAGGGGGCAGTTACTCAATGCAGGAGCTGCCCCCAGTGGTCAGTGTGCTCCTACAAGGGGTGTGCCGCTCAGCCAGAAGCCAGGCTATCAGCTGGTGAGTGCAGTGGCACTGATGGGAACCTCTCCTACCTCTGTGGCAGTGCTAAGGAGCAGCAAGCAGGCAGGCAGTAAGGAACAAGGGGTCCAAGGCTGAGAGAGCACAGGCCGGGCTGATGGACATCCCCCTCCCAGTGCACAAATTTCATGCATCGGGCCTCTAGTACTTTTATAATTGCCATATGAGGAATATATATATATATATATATATATATATATATATATATATATATAATTTATATGGTGGTGTAAAAGGTTTACATTGTATGAAAAATAATATAATAATTAATAATAATACAAGAATAAACTGTTTCATGTACTAACAACTGTAACCCTACTTCTGCCCCACCCTGTATGGGGTGTGTGTGTGTGTGTGTGTATTTAATTGGTATAAAAAATGCATAATATAACTTTACCCTCTGAACAATTCCAAGGTGATATTTTGGATCGTTATTTTTTATATTTATTCTTTGTGTCTAACACTATATATCTAACACTATGAAAAAAACTTGAAATAAATTAAAGCATCAATAACGGGCCTGATGTGCTTTTGTCCCATAATCTTTAATTAGGAAGACATTTAAATCCTTTACATGATTATAATATTTAATTGGGAAAGCATTTAAATCCTTTAAATGATTATTATGGGCTTTTCACTCATCATAGAAATTCAGTGAAGCCCAGCAGCATTCACTGTAGGGACTGTAAGACCCTATGAATGAGGAGCTGAGCTTCCTGGCTACTCAGCTTCTGAGTTGATACTGAGCATCCCCTACAATGGCAGTTAAGTGAAGTTGTAAGCCCAGATTTGTATGGAAATTCTCGCAATTCTGAAAAGCTCTCCAGGGTTGTCTTTAACAATGGGTAGAATATATACGCAATACATGATGTCGGTCTGCCTTAGAACGTATGTCTCAAAGCACCCACTTGTTGTGAGCTGAAGCTATTTACTGTTCACATTTGTATGATGCAGCTAATGCCATGCCCTGTGCGAAGTGACCATTTGTGTTTGTAGACTTGAGTTTGGCAAGGACAAAAAGAAACATCCAAAAAGTATTCTGTGCCCTAGCCGGTTTGGCTCAGTGGATGGAGTGTCAGGGGTCCCAGGTTTGATTCCAGTCAAGGGCATGTACCTTGGTTGTGGGCACATCCCCAGTGGGGGGTGTGCAGGAGGCAGCTGATCGGTGTTTCTCTCTCATTGATGTTTCTAACTCTCTATCCCTCTCCCTTCCTCTCTGTAAAAAAATCAATAAAATTTTGTTAGGCTGGAGGAGGGTCCAAGGCTGTTACATGCCTCCGTGAGCTTCCCTGGAATTCCTAACAGATCAACTACCAGATAGGTGGCGCCAACTTGGAAGCTGTGAAGATCCCATGCAGGGGAACCTCCACAGCCTTCCTGGAAACCTGAAGACACCTCACCGCCCCGCGGGAACGCCCACTACTCATGCTCCCCCGCCCTCACTGAACAGCTGTATAAAAAACACCCCCTTCTCCCCCTTGGTGAGACTCCAGCGGCCCCCTCCCCCGGGCCTCTGGGCTTCGCCTGGGAGTGCAGAATAAATTCCCTTCCTTCAATCTTCCTGATTCTCTGACTCAGTTTCCTCTTGCGCAGCGAACCTCACAAATATATTTTTAAAAATATGTATTCTGTTATGCATCTTTGCCTCACTCTAAAATCTCTAATCATAAAAGAGTCTTAATGAAGCCCTGAGGATCCACTGATTCACCATAAATATCACCCAAAGTTAATGAGTTGTAAATTCTGCCCAATAATGGTCCTGGATAGGAGGAACAAGGGTTTGTGACTAGGACTAATTATGGCAAAGGGCATTGTGTTTGACAAATGATTTGTTGCAAACCTATGGCAGAATAAGCCAGAGGAAATTGCTGCCTTGTAGCTCATCAGCCAGGGTTCATCAATTGGCTTGGGTTAATTCAGTTTCCTGACATCTAGTTCTTTCAAGAGGTTATTTTTGACATTGGGCAGCTTTGTTCTACACTTTATCAGATCTCTAACAAGGTTGTTCATCATCTACTATTTAATGTTTCTAAAATGAAACACACACACACACACACACACACACACACTTAACCACTCCTGAAGTGAAAAATAAGCTTGTATTCCCATTGTCTTATGTTTTCATTATTGCAGTCATCTCTTTGAAGACATTTTTGTCTTTTCCCCTACTTTTAAATGTTTTGAAAATATAACATTTCATTTTTGTGCGCTTATATTTATTGTATTCCTTCATTTTGACTTTGTGTGTGTGTGTGTGTGTGTGTTTTTGTTTGTTTTGTTAATCCTCATCCGAGGATATTTTTCAATTGATTTTTTTAGAGAGAATGGAAGGGAGAGGATGAGATACATTGATGTGAGAGAGGCATCAGTTGGTAGCCTCCTGCATGCACCCCTACTAGGGCCAGGGAACCTGAAGCCGAGGTACGTGTCTTTGACCAGAATCGAACCTGGGACCCTTCAGTCAGCAGGCCGATGCTCTATTTACTGAGCTAAATAGACTAGGGCTGTATTCTTTTATTTTAAAACAAGTTTCCATTGTTTTGAAACTGATGAAAGTTATTATTTTTTTGTTTACATAACGTTCCTGTAATTCATTGTGCTTTCATAAAGCGGTTTTCCTTCTTGTTAATGTTATTAACTATACCTTTATACATTCTTGCATAAAGGGAGCTAACAAGTTTAAGTGCAATGTGAATGCTATGTAGTGATGGTATGAATGGATGACCACTTCTAAGAGTGGGAGATCATAAAGATTTCTTTTTTAGTATATTAATCAGCATCATAAAATATTAGTCAATTTCTTTTAATGATCCAGTGATTCCACTTCTGGGAATAGACCCAAAGGGACACAAAACACAAATTTGAAAAAATATATACACCTCTATTTCATTGCAGCATTATTTATAGTAGACAAGATATGGAAGTAACTCAAGTGCCCATCCGAAGATGAGTGGCTAAGAAGTGTTGGTACATATATACAATGGAATATTACTCATCCATAAAAAAGAATGAAATCTAAAGAACAAAACAAACAAACAAACAAATTGAAACAGACCATAGATATAGAGAACAGATGATGGTTACCAGAAGGGGAGAGAGTTTGAAGGACTGCATGCAAAAAGTGAAGGGATTAAGAAGTACAAAATTATAGTCACATAATAGTCACAGGGATATAAAGAATAGCATAGGGTATATGGTCAATGATATTGTAATAACTATGTATGGTGCTAGGTGAGTACTTACAATATCATGGGAATAACTTTGTAAAGCATAGGATTATCTACCCACTGTCCTGCAGACCTGAAACTAATGTAAAATAATATTAAATATCAACTGTAAATTTAAAAAAATTTTTTGAAACCTAAAAAAAGAAAACCAAAAACACTTGATATACAGAATTAGATATAAAATATAAGGTAGGGCTAGTGTTCACATCATAATCAGGCAACAGGTGTACATAGAAATCTATGATCCAAATTTATAACAAACTAGTTTAAGAAGAGAAAGGTACACAAAACTGAAGAGGTAAAAGTGTATATCAAGGTTATGGAGTTATTGTGGTTAGCTGCTCTTATTTTCTACTAGAGGCCTGGTGCACAAAGATTTGTGCACTTGTGGCGGGGGGAGGGGGTGTCCTTCAGCCTGGTTTGTGCCCTCTCATAGTCTGGGACCCCTCAGGGAATGTCCACCTGCTAGCTTAGTCCCGCTTCTTGGTGGATTGGGCCTAAGCTGGCAGTCAGACATCCCTCTGGCAGCTTGGGTGCCTTCAGGGGATGTCCAGCAAGGAGCAGGCCTAAGCTGCAGTCGGATATCCTTAGCTGTGCTGAGGAGGCAGGAGAAGCTCCCACCACCACTGCTGTACTGGCAGCATTCAGCCTGGCTTGTGGATGAGCAGAGCTCCCCCTGTGGGAATGCACTGACCACCAGGGGGAAGCTCCTGCATTAAGCATCTGCCCCCTGGTGGTCAGTGTGTGTTATAGTGACCAGTCATTCCCAGTTGTTCTGCTGTTAGGGTCAATTTGCATATTATCCTATTATTATATAGGGTGTTAGGACTTCTTTAGTTTCAGGTGATATAAACCCAAGCCAGATTAGCTTACTCAAAATAAAGGAAATGTATGGTGATGCAGCTGAGCAGTCTTAGAGCTCTGTTGTCTCCAGAGGTTACAATAATCTCGTACTCTGGTAGGCTGCCTTCATGAAGTAACCAAGATTGAGGCAGGAAGTTCCTGCTTGTTATTCTCCTGGCTAACAAGCCCAGGGAAATCAAAAGCACATCACTCCTGATTGTTCCAGCAGATGACTTTGGAGGATTCTGATCAGGCCCTCTAGGGTCAAATGCTAATCTATTTGATAATTACAGTACATTAGGTGGATACAGGACTTTTGTGAACAGTTGCAAGTTATGCCCAACTTTGGTGCAAGACAATGAGAGGAGTCAGCTATTTAATCCCCATGAAGTGAGTCCTACACAAGAAGACTTGGTTTGCAACCTGAAAGGTCCTGGTGTTGGCTGAAGATAGAACCTTTGGTCTCCCTGATATCTGTAGTCACCACAGGCCACTACAACCTCATCTCTGTGAGGCCTGCTGGTGCACATAGCCTTTCACATAGACCCTGGAAGGGGAATAGTGACCATCAACAATGGGCAAATATGTTGAATGCACAACCCCCCCCTTTTTTTAATCTTCCTGATCCTAATCTCTTCTTCTGTTCTCAATTTATATGGGCTCTGATTCTGTTTATCAATCTCTGTCATTCTGATGCCAGCCCTACAATCTGATCTTACTTATCTCTTTTTAGGGCCTGAGCAAGAATAGCCAGAGATCCTTGCATATACATGTTTTGACAGCTTATTCCATTGTTTATTGTTTTTAATATTCTTATCTGTTAACTAGAGCCCCAGCGCAAAAAATTTGTGCACTTGGGGGAGTCCCTCAGCCCTGCCTGTGCCCTCTCTCAGTCTGGTACCCTTTGGGGGATGTTCACCTGTTGGCATGCCTGGACAGCCTCAGTGAGGAGCTGAGGGCTGTTCCAGGCTTCCACAGCCCCTTCAGGGTTTGGGTCCCTACTGGGGTGCCTGACCAGCCTGGGTAAGGGGCAGAGGGCTGTTTCAGGCTACCCACAGCCCCTTCAGGGTTTGAGTTCTTACCAGGGTGCCTAGCTGGAAGCAGGTATCTGGGATTTATTCAACTTCTATAATTGAAACTTTGTTGCCTTGGTCCCCCGCTTGAAGCCTGGGTTGCCCTTGGCAACCCAAGGTCCCAGCCCGGCAGGTATCCGGGGTTTGTTTATCTTCCATAATTGAAACTTTTTAGCCTTGAGTAGAGCTCAGGGCCCACAGGGCCCTGGCTTCCTTCGTTGCCTGGGGCAACTCCAGATCCATGGCCACTGCCATCTTATTTGAGTTAATTAGCATATTTTCTCCTGATTGGCTGGTGGGCATGGCTTGTGTGTGTAATGGAGTGAGGGTCAATTTGCATATTACTCTTTTATTATATTAGATAGCACCATTGGAGACAAGTGTCCTATCCTAAGTCATGGAATCCGTATACAGTTACGTGCTCTGTAACAGATATGACAGCTTTTAACTGAAGTAGTGGAGTGTTTCCTAGTTAGTCCCCCTAATTGAAAAAGTTTACCAGTATTCAAAGATCCAGGTTTCTTTTCTGATTTTCAACATTTTATATACAAAAGCCTTTCTTCTGAATGATTTGAACCTGCCCTACAGAATTTAGTATCCCCCTTGGTTTAGAGAAAGAAATATCCTTCCGTTTTGTCTTCCTGTATGCTAGCTCTGGGCCCAGGGTTGGCACTCTGGAGAAACAGTGTCAGGTATGATCTTCCATAGCCTGGTGACAGAACACTCAATAATCCTCTTAATGGCATTTCTGCTTTCCTTGGAAGAACAAGAAAATCAACAGTGGCAGCTTTTATCATTTTTCTGATTCCTAATAGTAACCTAAAGCGTTGTTAATGTTTTCCAGAGTAACACGCCATTGAAATCTTCTCAGTGAGATGAAACCTTGGAAATGTGTCTTTGCTCCAGTTCAGAGTCAGTGTGATGCAATGATCAGCAAACCCAGCAAAAAGCATGGGGTCTGAAGCCTGAGTGGAGATAAGAGTGTTGGTCTTTTTGAAAGCTTTTAGTGATTCTAATATGAAGCAGGTGGTAAGAACTATCACTTTTGCCATTGCCAGCAGCGTGAAAGTTCTCCCCAGCCTTAGCTGCTTCTGGATCTTTACACAAAACTCAGATTCCTGGTGAGAGGATCATCTTACTTTAGCATGGGCAATGTCTCCATACGAGGTCAGAGTTCCACTGACTGCATTCAGGCTGGGAGAGACTGTTTCCTAAAGAAAGGGATGCAGGACAGATGGGAGCCCAGGAGGCCACTGCTGTACCCAATAATAATTAGAGGACAGCATTTGGGGATTCTCTAAGGGAACATCACAAGATGATTGAAATGTTCTACAGCTTGTTTTGACTCATGGTTACTCCAGACAAAACTACCTGAGTGCTTAAGATCGGTGCGTTTTATTACATATAAATTTTAAATAAATAAATACATAAATAAATAAACTACTTTATAGAAACTTATTCAAGAAAGCAGGACCCGAAGGCAGCACCCAGCAGGGCCTGCTTGCCCATCCCCATGGTGTGGAGCAGACAGGCCCTGCAGAGAGCAGAGAACCATGTTGAGTGGGCTCAAGCCTTCAGTAGCACATCCCCTGAGGGCTCCCAAATTGGAGATGGTGCAGGTCAGGCTGAGGGACCTCCCCGCCTGCCTTCCCCTCCCCCTGTGCATGAATTTCGTGCACCAGGCCTCTAGTATTGTATATTTTCCTTGATTTCCTTTACAAAAAAGAGTCCTATGTAGTTTGTGTTCTGAGTAACTCTTAGAAACCCAAATGTTTATGTTGCAGCATAATTTTTATATTTGAAGTCAACCACACATATCCCACATTTCTACACATATGTCTATATGTTTTGTAATCTCTAAAAGAAGCAATATTTATATGATCAACTAATTTATATACTTTTTATCCACTAATATTTATTAAGTAACTGCTGTGAGTTGAGCACTGTGTTTGAATGTATAAAGAAACCATAACCTCATAGAAATCCTACTCTAGAAACTCTATTGCTTGTTTTGAGAAACAGGTAGGGAAAAAAATCTCTAAGCCAAAAACTTAGTAATATTATTTGTGAGGGAAATGATGAAAAGGACTTGGAAGGAAGATACTGGAGTGAAAACTCATGAGTAATGACAATCCTAGATAGTGGAGGGAAAGGCCAAATAATATTGAAAATTAGTGAGAGGTGAAAAAACAGCTGGGATCGGCAATTTAAAAGGCATTCCCAAAGCCTGGGGCAGTTTTGTGACATGTGACATCCCTGAATTCCGAGAATAAAGAAAATACAGTGTAACTTTGTGATAGAGAAGTTAAGTGACAGGATAAAAATGGAATCCAATTATTGATGAAAAAGCCTGATGGATCTCAGTGGAACAATATTCTAAACTTTGGAGAGACCAGGACTGGAACCAAGAATACTGTGGCAAGACAAGCTAGCATCCATCTGCTCAGAAAAAATAAAGATAGTCTTGGAATTTCAAAGATTTGGAGGCATTCTGCCTGAGCTGGTCTTGGCTTGTTGGCTCTGAGCTCATGCCCTCTCCTTCCCTAGGGTCTGTGTCCTCACACCAAGCTTCCCAGGCCCCTTCGCCAGCTGGCTTCTGAACAGCTTCTAAAAATAGGAGACCCTGACAAGCAGTTGGCAAGTTGGAGTACAGAGAAACAGAGACCATTCTTCTTCCTCCTCTCTGCTTCGATCATCCTTGGCTCACACTGACTCTATCTCTTCTATGGTTCCAGTCCCATTGCAATTCTGGCAATACTGCCTTGTCCCTATCCCTCCAGCCCTAATTGAAATAGCTGTTTCTTGCTATTGTTAATCAATGGGCTTCTTCATTTCTAGTTTCCTGTGATGGGTCTTTTGACTACTGAACTGCCTCACCTGGACTCCATTTCATTGACAAGACCCTGATACATTGTCTGCATTTGCGATCTACCAATATCCTAAGGATTCTGAGAAATAACTGTCGAAACAGAGCAGATATCTCAGGGAACACTAAGAGGAAGGAAGAGTGGGAGAATCCATTTAAATTCATATAACAATGGATTTTGCAATGCATTGTTAAACACTAATGGGTGATGATAATGAAAATGAGGATTTGAAAAGTTATCTTTTTGTAAAGCTCCTTAAAATAAAAGAGATATATAATAAGGGTGGGCTTAATAACATTCTGGAAATAAGTAATTGTAGACTCTCTTAGAGAATGGAGGAGATGGGAAAATTCCAAATATTCTTAAGATTTCATCTTGGAACTGGGAGATGATGGCAAGTAAATGTGGGGGGCATGCAAAAATTATTTAACATTGATATGTTCTCAGAAAATAGAAAGAAGGTTTGGAAAGCATCCTGGAACTTCCAACTTCACAGGAGAAAAAGAAAAAATTTATCCAACCATGAAAATTTTTAAAAATCACGAAAGAAGAGAAAATAACACCATAAAATAATTATTAAGTGTAAGTGCAACTTAAAGATTTAGACTAACTTTATCACTTAGGATGCAAAATGTCAGTGGGTTAAAATGTCATCTCACATACAATAAATGTGAGACTATTATAAACAAAAATACTATTATTTACAAAACAAGGTGACAGAAAAAGGTTTAAAGTTAAGCAGATGTCAAAGGTACACAGAGCAAATGAAACTGAAAAGAAAGCCCCCGATATAATGTTCACATCAAATCATACAAAACTCAGGCTGAAAGCATTAAATGAGGCAAAAATGAGCTGCTATATGTGATTTTTAAAGTGTGTAGTTTTCAAAAAATAAACCTTTGTGCCTCAACCACCATAGCAGTCTATACACACGCACACACACACACACACGTGGAGAGGAGGCAGTGAAGCAGCGATTTTGTAACGTTGTTGCAGGCCTGACTCTTTGCCAAAGCTGATGGAGGAAACAGAATAGCATCAAACAGCATCATTAGGCTTGTAGAATCAGGCAGCAGCTGTACTAATAAAGGAGATGGCTTTCTAAGCTGAGGGATGAGAGTAATAAAACAGATTTCTCTTTGTCTCTTGTCTCTGCAAACTTATTAAGTGAACATCAAATTTTCATCAGTGTTACAAGACCCCTGAGGGTCACTGCTTGCTACTGGAGTGCCAGACAGTTCTCCATGCTCATGTCTGAGAGCAGATCTTCAAGGAGTGTATGTACCCTTGCCTGCAGTAGTGGTCTTAGGTTAGAGCAGATGATGTCCAAGGTCTCTTCTAGTTCTGTTATTCCAATACATTGAAAATTTTCTACCAGGTAGTTACTCTTCATAAAACGTGTGGCAGTATATCCTCAGATTTGTATAATGCACAGTCTCCTTTCATAGGGAATAAAAATTTTCTGGAAGTTTGATTATATAGTGACTTAAATCTGTACAATCTGGTATAAATTCTTTTAATAGTTCTATCCATCTATAAAATCAAAAGAAAGTATGCAATAAGTGAAAACAAAACTAGAAAAGTAAATTTTTTAAATCAAAAGTATTTATTCAACTAGATTATTTTGTTGAAATCAAATTACAAATGATTACTTTAATAATAAAGAATGTTTATTTAATAACAAGGATTTTCCCTGTCTAATTATGTTTTAATATTTAGTCCCATGTTGACTTAAATATACTGTATTATAGAAAACTAGAGGCCCAGTGCACAAGAATTTGTGCTCTCAGGGGGGTCCCTCAGTCCGGGCTGTGCCCTCTCACAGTCTGGGACCCCTCGGTGAATTTCCACCTGCTGGCGTGCCTGGCCAGCCTCGGTGAGGGGCTGATGGCCATTTCAGGCTCCCCACAGCCCTTTCAGGGTTCGGGTCCCTACTGGGGTGCCTGGCAAGCCTGGGTGAGGGGCAGAGGGCTGCTTCAGGCTGCCCACAGCCCCTTCAGGGCTTGGATCCTTACTGAGATGCCTGGCTGGAAGCAGGTGTCTAGGATTTATTTAACTTCTATAATTGAAACTTTGTTGCCTTGTGTTCCACCCCACCCTCCCTGGCTCGAAGCCTGGGTTGCCTTTGGCAACCCAAGGTCCCAGCCCAGCAGGTATCTGGGGTTTGTTTATCTTCTGTAATTGAAACTTTATAGCCTTGAGTAGAGCTCAGGGCCCACAGGGCCCTGGCTTCCTCCATTGCCCGAGGCAACTCCAGCTCTGTGGCTGCCGCCATCTTAGTTGAGTTAATTTGCATATTCGCTCCTGATTGGTTGATGGGTGTGGCTTGTGGGTGTGGCTTGTGCATGTAACTGAGTGAGGGTCAATTTGCATATTACTCTTTTATTAGACTAGATGTCTACATGTTTTGATATGTTTTATAAAATATTAGTAAGTATAAGAATTGACTACTTGAGCTAGTCAGGCTTTTCACTTTAATGAAGCAGCCATGGAACATTCTCTTACACTGATTTTAATTAGAATTCACTAGTCAATTCTGTACTATTGTCTACATGAATATGAAGTTTGCATTGCTGCATTACCAAATTCTGCACTCTGCTGTTATGTGCTGTAATCATCACCACTATCAGGAACATAAAGGGTCTTTATTGACAATGAATTGTTGACAAATATATCTGCTCACAATATGAAGATGGTAATGTATGATGGCAAAGGTTGTTTTCAACTTACTCAGCCTCTGTTGTTATGGTCCAATTTCTGTCCCATTTTATTTCAAAGTATTGCAAACTCCTCATTCTTATAGTGTACCACAAATGTTTATATATGGTCTTTACCTGCAGAAAAGTTAAACACAAAGATAGTTACTGTGATAGAAATTAAGAGCTAGGAATCCATTACAGGCAGTAATGCATTATCCAGAATATACTTATATCAAATGTGCAATTAAAGGTAAAGTCAAAATACAATAGGAAAACTTCAAAGCTTCTAAGAATGTTTCCTGGGCTAGTAGGAAACTTTGTACCAGTTTAAGAAATATGGATTTTTCTCGCCATCAGAGTGGCTCAGTTGGTTGAACATAATCTGCGCACCAAAAGATTGCCAGTTCAATTCCCAGTCAGGCACATGCCTGGGTTGTGGGTTCCATCTCTGGTCAGGGTACTAATGGAAGGTAACCAATCAATTTTTTTCTTTCACATCAATGTTTCTGTCTCTCTCTTTCTTTATCTCTCCCTCTCTCTAAAGCATGTCCTCTGGTAAGGATTAAATATACATATGGATTTTGAGCAAATAACTAATAAAAATATCAAAATCCTTTTAATTGAATACTCAGAATGCATTTTTTTAACTGAGAAGTTTGAAGCTAGGAAACTAATGGAAGAAGCTAAATCCTTTATCAAGGTTATAAAAAATCTTGTTATCTGTTGCCACACCGATTTTCTTACAGAAAATATAAACTGTAGAAGATAAATCTAAATTTTCAACTAGTGGTTTCCACTAGTTGATTTAGATGAGAAATAGCATAAATATGTAGAAACATGAGATATTCTCTCAGATCTTCGCCTTATTTGGCTTATTTATCTACTCAGCTGCTTTGAAGCAGGCAGAAGAAAATAGCCTCTTTCATTTCCACCTTTCCTCCGTGAGCAATGGTGATATTAATGAGTAAAACGTTTTCAAAGAGAAAAGAACAAGAAGAAGACAGAGGCAGGGAAAAAGAACTCGCTGGTTAACCTGCTCCCCTGCACAGAGATCTGGCTGTCCCTCTAAAATAATAAGAAGGGAAAGTATTTTTTTAAAGGTATACATTTCTGGTATTTTGGAAAAGATCAATGATTGTCAGCAAGATACTTGTACAATTTGAAAGGAAAATTTTAGGTGTATCACTCTTTCAATAGAAAATAGGTAACAATGTTAATGGACAAATGATCGAGATTCAACTTGAGGGCATTCCTGTTAAAACAGTCACTGTTTTCCATGTGACAACGAAAAAGATTTATACGTAGAAGCTTTGAGATCACTTTACTATGCTTTATGTGTGTGTGTGTGTTTTGGGAAGGTGAGTAAACCTTTTAATTTACAGTGTTTTAATTAAATTTATTGGAGTGACATCTATACTAATAAAAGGGTATATACAAATTGTTCAGGATGCCCTCACAGTAACAACTGAACAGCAGGCTGCATGGGGGAGTTAGGGGCAATTAGGCCAGCAGGAAGAGGCAGTTAGGGGTGATCAGGTTGGCGGAGGAGCAGTTAGGGGCGATCAGGCAGGCAGGCAGGTGAGCAGTAAGGAGCCAGTAGTCCTGGCTGGATTGTGAGAAGGATATCCAACTGCTGGTTTAGGCCAATCTTGGGGATTAGGCCTAAACCAGCAGTCAGACATCCCCCGAGGGGTCCTGGATTAGAGATGGTGCACTGGGCCTCTAGTTAATTAATAAATCATAGAGGTTTCAAGTGCATATTTCTATGATACATGATCTGTATATTGCATTGTGTGCCCACTACCCAAAGTCAAATCATCATCCATCACCATATATTAGACACTGCCCCACACACACACACACCAGTATTTTTAATTTAGAGTTACTTAATGCTTGATTTGTAAGACAAAATTATGTAATTGTATCTGGAGTCAAATGGTTGATTGATTATTAAAGCAGGAAGGAACATTAAACACAGGCTAAACTTACCTCTTTATATCAGAACTAAGCTTGATTCAGGGAATATAGCTTATTTGTAAGGGGATGGTAAATTTCATTAGATGAAATTTGGGTTAGGGTATTAGTTCCATGATTAATTATAGCATGGCCAGAATTAAAGGTATTCACCTTCCTAAACCTCATTATCCTTATCCATAAAATATGAATGATAGTATCTATCAAATATAAGGTTGCCAGGAAGGTTGGGTCAGATATGAGCATAAAGTATACTGAATATGAAAAGTGCCTAATAAATAGCACCTATAATTATTAATGC
Source organism: Murina feae (assembly GCA_004026665.1). NCBI lineage: Eukaryota > Metazoa > Chordata > Mammalia > Chiroptera > Vespertilionidae > Murina > Murina feae. The sequence continues at coordinate 4,357 of PVJC01024582.1, read as the reverse complement.
TTGAGATCACAAGATTAATGACTACTCTATGATGGCATATGCCACAGAGAGCATATGTTCTTCAGGTCATTACCCTCCACCTAGCACTAACCAGCACTCACTATTGCAGAAAGAACTCTGAATTAACAATATGCCTGTGTTCTTGTCTTGACTTTGATATCAATTCTACACATGATTTGGGATATGTCACTGTAACTTCTCTGAACCTGTTCCTCATACTACCATAAGGCAATCTTTTGTATCCTTTAAATGCTTTTCTACAGATAAAATTATATCATTATCTACTTTTGTCTGAGTTATTAGTCTCTGAATGATATGATGGCTGCTCATAGCTTTTACCCAAGGTAGGTGAAGAGATTGCTCTTGAATTGACACAATGCTATAGCCACTAATGAGAAAATGACTGAATCTTGCCTTTTCCTTTCTCTACACATTTTTGGTTAGTCTGTAGCAATCAATAACAAGAAATTAGTGTGTGATGATCATGATGAAGTAAGATGATGGGCCCTTTGGGTGACTCAAACTTGAAAAGGTAAACATACACCTAGGAAGAAAACTAATTTCACTCAACCCTAAACATAGCTCATGGTGGATATTCAATGCTATTCATACTTAGTATATGACTAAAATAAAAAATTGAAGGTTAACTATTTTTAAGATGGTTAAGACTCATATATTAAGGAGACAGCCAGTGACAAGTAAGTACTACTTGTATTTCTATATTTCTGCTATATTTCACTTTCAGACACATTGTTCTTTCATTTTATAATCTCAGTCACCATTAAGTACTCACACATTCCATTACTCAGGCAGATATAGGCTATATGGATATATACCAAGTCAAATATACCCCCCCCCACACACACACACACAAAAGAATGAAAACACAAGTGGTAGAAAATCAATTTTTTTCTAAAACCTTTTGGAATCTTTCAACTAGTCTTTGAACTTAAGTTAATTCATGAGTTTAGACAATTTTTCCACCTGAAATGCTAGTCCCTGTCATCTCTAATCACATATACATGAAGGAAAAACTGAATATATCACAATCAGGTTTGAGGGAAGATTCAGGGCTCCACCACATACTAGCCTGACACAAACCTATGAGAATATTTCATCATTTCCACAATTTCATATTTGACTGCTCACCAACTCCCTGTGATTCAGTGAATCTGTCCTTCCTATTATACACCATCTTTTGGCTGCAAAAATGTCTTCCCTTATCTCTGAATACAAATGCTCTTCCAAGCAACAGTGTATGTATGTATGCTGCCCCATTTGTCAGAAATGCTCCATCACTTTTCTGTATTCGGAAAGTTTCTACCCACGTTCAAAAACCTATGCAGATTGTTCTATTCTTTCACCGGCTCCCTCACACCTATGCTGAGACCATCCAGTAGAGCCCTTACAAATGTATGTTGTAAGCCATTGTCTTTCATTGCCTTTCTAACCTAACTAACTGGGCATGAGTCTTCAAAGGCTCAATGTATTATTCATTTTTGTATCAATGGTAATTTTGGTTGAATCAAATGGATTGAAAGATTCAGAGTTTCTCTAAACTTCTAAGAGCAAGTGTCCCAACAGCAGGCAACTTTAAAAAGGAAAATGACTCAAGAGTGATGGTAGGCTCTTATCATGAAATTGTGAAGCTCTATTGACATAAGATCTTGATAAGAAAAAAAGCCATTACCTATTGGAAGAAGCAGATGTAGTTGTACAGGCTATTCTCTAACGAATTAAGATATCAATGGGTGTGTATACAACATAGAAAATAACCAGGGGCAGAGAAAAGATAAGAGCTCAGAAGTAAGGTGATTCACACAGGGGCACTGAACTATCTGTGGAGCTTTGTTCTTCCACGGGGAAGCAAAATGGGTAGAAAGGTCATAATGTCTACCAGACCACAGCAGATGTGTCCTGAGACAGTGTCACCATCAAAGGAGGCAGACTGAAGTGATGAGGTGTATCAATCAGATGGGTAAAACCTTTCTAGCTTCATGAGCTTCCAGTGGTATTAATTAGGCCCTTGTCAGAGTCTGAAGTACAGATCACTTGGAGAAGTAGAATTGCAGAGAATATAGATTATTAGAGCTACAACCAAATGAGTTAGTGGGAGCCTCATCTCCAGCAAGGTATAATAATGCAAACTAGGGTTGGGGAGATCAGTTATTAGACTGAGAAATTATAGTCTGGGATACTGAAGCTATTGAGTATTTACAGATATAAGGGAGTAGAAAACAGAGGACTAGGAACAAGAGACTTTAAAAGGGAAATGACTCAAGAATGATGCTAGGCTCCTTAGGCAGTGAGATTAGGTCTCCACTCAAAGATGAAAGTGGTGATTCAAATGCATTATTGGCTTTTTTAGCTAGATCCTCCAGCAGAGTGAGGTCAGGGAACATAAAGACAGAATAGAAGGTCAACAATGAAACATGGCTACTTTAAGCTATTTAATTCTAATCTTTATTAACAAGAGTAAATTAATAGAAATGTATTATCAAGAGTAAAACAGGTGATCAACACTCTATATTTGCACTGCCAGCTGCACACAAAGAATGCCATGCTATGTTTTCAGCATGCATGTTAAAATGGAAAAAGGCGCATGAACATACTGAATGAATTAATAGTCAGAATTCAAGATAACCTCAAACTATGCTATGTAAATGCAAGGTTATTTTTAGCCAGAAAGGAGAAAATATGAATCATTATAGCACTACCTAAATGAACTAAACATGAACTAAATCGAGAATTCATGAAGTTGAAGAGAATTTGTAGTCTATCTAAATACAAAGACCTTTTCACTTTTCTTTAGTAGTAGAGTTGCCCAAACAAAAATAAAATGATCTGCAAAATGTATACTTTATGAAACATGCTCATTGGTGAAATATTTTGTTCACTTTAAGTAAGAAAGAGATTAAAATTATCAATTCAGTCATATACTCGTCTTTCAAAATTAATTCTTTTATTAAAATCAATTAAAAATTTCCCCTAGTTGTCCTAGATCTTAGGATTTCTTACCTTTTTTTCACACCAGGCATGGAGAAGATTCAAAAACAACAAAATGAGAAGAGTGGCGCTGGCTTTTAAAGGGGGCAAAGGGCTGAGTTTCCCTTCGTCCCTTCGGCTGGGACGAAGACAGGAAAAATATGGGGAGACCATTTGCAGAATTCTTTTCCAGCTCTTTCTTCTCTGCTTGGAGTCTAGGAGAGGGAGAAACCCATTCCAGCACCACCTTGCACAATTTCACAACTTGACTAACACCCTTGTGGGAACCAAGTCACTGAATCCTGCCACACTTCACCCAGATAGAATAAAAAATAAACCCACAGGCTTCTGCCTAATGCGGAGGGGCAATGCCCTTACATTTCCCTGAAGTCCAATATCTGATGTGGAGGCCTGGGAAGCACACTTCTCATTGCCTTAGAAGGCCCTTGGTTTGAGGGAAGTCTGATCTTTCCAAGGTTTAATGAAGTATTTCACAGTGACATTCTCATTTTTATCTTTGCACCAGGCTTTCCTGACAGTGCTCTGGATTAGATATTTGCTCAGAAACCAATTTTTAATTTTAGCGTTGTTTGGCATCTGGAAAGCTGGGAGCCTTCCAAACTAGCAAGTCACGATTTGTTTTTGTTGAAAGTCCTTCCTTTACGTTTTCCTGTCCTCTCACATTTTATAATAGCCAGCAGAAGCAACCACATAACACTTGCAACAACACCCTGGCCGGAAATCTCCTCAGCTAAATCACCCAGTAAATTAGGTACATTTTCTACCTTCCACATTCGCACAGGTAGCAGTGCTGCCTGCCCCTTGTAGCTCTAAATTAACAAGCCCACACGCTGTCATTTCAAATCATAGCTCCATTCATTGCATACAGGAGAGTTTTTAGCCTCTAAAACAGCACATTAAATTTTCGGTACTATCTCATCCGCCAGGATCTCAATTCTCAATTCATACTGCCGTTTTTCCATCAATGGCAATACGGGAAGAGGAGATGAGGGCAGGGAAGGGAGGAGATGGTGGGAAGGAGAAGGTTGGAGAGCAGCAGACCAGGTAGATGGACAGTAAGTGGAGAAAAATAATCACTAAAAAAACTCTATGCTTAGAATATGTACATGGTTTTAATCATTAAGATCCTGTTTTGGGCTGATGAATATTCTGATAGAGGAGAAACAAGATGGCGGCATAGGGTAGACACCGCATATGCAGCTGTGAACAACTATTTCAGAAAAACCACGAAAAGAACACACGGACACCACTCGCACCCGCAGGACGGCTGGCTGAGTGTAAATCCTACAACCAGAGAAGAGTCTGAGACTCAGAGCAGCAGCGGAAGCAAAGTACAGAGGTACGGAGGCGC
>PVJC01024581.1:0-25689 GCA_004026665.1 Murina feae | reverse complement strand
AACCCTGGACCTGCTAGATCCAAGCCTGATGCTCTAGCCCCTAAGCCAAACCAGCCCTGGCTGGGAAGCCGTTCTTTCTGAAGGGTGGTAAGAGTGTGGAGCCCCAGCAGGTGCAGCTCAGTGGTTGAGCTTCGACCTAGGAACCAGGTGGTCACGGTTCTACTCCGGGCCCAGGTGAGAGGCTCCGTCCCCAGTGTGGGGCACGCAGGAGGCAGCTGATGGATCATTCTGTCTCATCATGGATGTTTCGATTTCTCTCTCTCCCTCTCCCTTTCTCTCTGAAATCAATAAAAACATAAAAATTAGCCCTAGCTGATTTGGCTCACTGGATAGAGTGTCCACCTGTGAACTCAAAGGTCCCAGGTTGGATTCCGGCCAAGGGCATGGACCTTGGTTGCAGGCACATCCCCGGTTGGTGCAGGAGGCAGCTGATCAAACTCTTTATCCCTCTCCCTTCCTCTCTGTAAAAAAATCAATAAAATATTTAAAACAAACAAACAAACAAAAAGCATAAAAATTAAGAAAAAAACACAAACAAGTAAAAAGAAAAAGTCTGGAATTAATTGTGATGGGGCTGCCACTTTGCAACAACAAAAAAAAAGGCCAATCTTATGAAATGTACATTTCATAAGGGTGACCTTATGGCATGTGAATTATATCCGAATTTGTGTATGTGTGTGTGCATGCTTTTATTTATTTTTAAATCTTTATTGTTGAAAGTATTACATATGTCCTCTTTTTCCCTCCAAGGACCCCCTCCAGCCCCTCAGCCCAACCCCTACCCCAGGCCCTCACCGCCCCACTGTCCGTGTCCATGGGCAAGCGTATACTGTAAGCACACAAAGTCCTTGGTTGGTTACCTCCCACCCACCCACCCTCCCCCACCTTCCCTCTGAGATTCCACACTCTGTTCCATGTCCCTGGGCCCACTCTGTTCACCAGCTTATTTTGTTAATTAATATGAGTGAGCATATCTGAATTTTTAAAGTCTCGGTGGCCCTCACCAGTGTGGCTCAGTGGATAGAGCGTCGGCCTGCAGACTGAAGGGTCCCAGGTTTGATTCCGGTCAAGGGCATGTACCTCGGTTGCGGGCACATCCCCAGTAGGAGGTATTTAGGAGGCAGCTGATCAATGTTTCTCTTTCATTGATGTTTCTAACTCTCTATCCCTCTCTCTTCCTCTCTGTAAAAAAAAAATCAATGAAATATATTTTTAGCCCTGACCGGTTTGGCTCAGTGGATAGATAGAGCGTCCGCCTGCCGACTGAAGAGTCCCAGGTTTGATCCCGGTCAAGGGCATGTACCTTGGTTGTGGGCTTATCCCCAGTGGGGGGCGTGCAGGAGGCAGCTGATGGATGTTTCTCTCTCTTTGATGTTTCTGACTCTCTATCCCTCTCCCTTCCTCTCTGTAAAAAATCAATAAAATACATTTTAAACAAACAAACAAAAAGTTGTTCCCATGGGTAGGGGTACTCACATTTGAAACTATTATTATTATTTTTTAAACTTTTTAAATTGGCTTAGAAACACCCATTTGCCGTTCTGGGTCTCTATGCGCTCACTGGCGGCTTCATGTTCTCGCGCGTGCCCTGACCGGGGATCGATCTCAGGACGCTCAGTCCACAGGCCAATGCTCTCTCCCCCGAGCCAAGCTGGCTAGAGCTGTTCCGTGAAGTTTTAATGTCACCAGCAAGTAGCCAGGTCTTCCCTGGGGGGTCAGGGCAGAAATGGCGGGAGCCTGGAGGGCTTGGATCCATGTGACCAGGCCTGCACCCCCACGGGGGAGGGGCCGGCCAGGCTGGGCACTTCCTGCCAAGGAGGACGCTCTAACCAACCGAAATTAAAAAAATATATATATATCTAATACTAGGGGCCCGGTGTACAAAAATTTGTGCACTAGGGGTGGAGGGAGTCCCTCAGCCTGGCCTGTGCCCTCTCACAGTCTGGGACCCCTCAGTGGATGTCCTATGATGGCCCCAGTCTGCCAGGCACCTTTTGTGTGTGTGTGTGTGTGTATGTGTGTGTGTGTGTATGTGTGTGTCTACCTGCTGGGGACCTGCCTCCAGGCACACCATCAAGGCTTGGAGCAGGCACCCCCTCTATGTTGATCTCTCAGACTCTTGCCCTCCCTTGCATGTTGTTCTCTTTTTTGAGCTGTGGCCAGGGCTGGGTGCTGCCTGCCTCCCAAGCTTGCCTACTGCCCATCTTCCTCCAGCCACCAGAAAGCAGGGAAAACCCCGCCTCGTGGTCAGGCCAGCCTTTTCCTGCTCCCTGATCCCCGGAAGGGACCTGGGAAGCCGCCAAGCAGGCCGCTGACTCTTTCCCACTAACCCGTCCCCTGCTAACTTCCTTTCCCACTTCCCGGTGCCGCCAAGGGGTCTGGGGAGCTGCCAAGCAGGAACCCGGCCCCTGCAGCCTTGCTTTCCTGCTCTCCGGTGCCCCGCTCCTGCTGCAACGGACGCTGCCCTTTACTCCGTGAGTGGCGGCCGCCATGTTGGCTGGGCTAATTTGCATACAGTCGCTCTGATTGGCTGTTGGGCATCCCAGAGAAACGGTTAATTTTACTATTCCGCTTTTATTAGCCAAGATGGAGGCCGGCAGCCATTGAGCTAGAGCAAACCAGAGGCTTCTGTTGCAACTGCCTGCCTAGGCTGGCTGAGCCTCTGCTCACAGCCACGCCCACCAGCCAATCAGAGCAGCTGTATGCAAATTAACCCAGCCAAGATGGAGGCCAGCAGCTACGGAGCTAGAGCAAACCACAGGCTTCTGTGGCAACTGCCTGCCTAGGCTGCCTGAGCCTCTGCTCATGATAACAGTGTTTCAGTTATAGAAGCCACGGAGCTGAAACAAACAGGAGGCTTCCTTACATGACTAGGCCTCAGCTTAAAGCAACAGTGTTTCAATTATCTAAACTAATAAAAGCGTAATATTGAAATTGACCGTTTCTTTGGGAAGCAAAGCCACGCCCACCAGCCAATCAGGGCGGCTCTGCACTGGGAGCCTCTGCAGCCGGCACAGCTGTGCCAGGTGTGTCAGCTCAGTGGCGGGGGGGAGGGGGATTTCCGGCCTGAGGCCTCCTCGGGGCGTCCAGGAGCGCCTGTTTAGGGTCCGCTGCCTTCGTCTGCCCCCTGGGGGCCTCCACAGGGCGTGCGGGAGCGTCTACTGCACAGTGCGGAGAATCCGAAGCCAGTTCACTGCCCGGCTCCACCCCGGGTGTGTTTGCTCAGCAGCAGGGCCCCGCCGAGGGATCCTGCACCAGCGTCCGCCCCTGGCTCGCCACCCAGCTCTGCGCCAGGTGTGTCCCCTCAGTGGTGGGGGCCCACCAGGCGTGTGCAATCGTGGGCCCTCCGGTGGGAAACGTCTAGGCCTGCACTCACCAGCCCTCCCACCCCCCCAGTGCACGAACCCTGAAGGGGCTGTGGGCAGCCTAAAATGGTCCTCAGCCCCTCACCCTGGCTGGCCAGGCATGCCAGCAGGTGGACATTCCCCCCCCCGAGGTGCCCCAGACTGCAAGAGGGCACAGGCCGGGCTGAGGGACCCCCCTCTCCCCCCGCCGAGTGCACAAATTTTTGTGCACCGGGCCCCTAGTCTAATTAATAAGTAAAATAGCTTACATGATTAAGACTGTAAATATTCCTTTGTTTCCTTTCTTGTGCAATTGTTGTGTTTTCCGCAGTTAGTAAAGGTGCCTCTTTCTTGCTTTCCCCCCTTTCATGGGAACCCTTGTCACCAGTCTCCCACCGGAAGTGCAGATTCCTGTCCCACTTCGGGACGTCTCAGGGCTCTGCCATCCGCTCTCCCTAGGAGCCCTCCAGCCCCCCTCCCGTCCCTCTGGGCTCCTGCGCTCTGGGCCTGTGACCCGTTTGCTCCCCGCATCCTCTCTCACCACCACCCCGGGGGTTCCCTTCCTTTCTCTCCCCTGTCCTCGACTTGTCTTACTCCCTTTCACCTGTGAAAACACACTCGTGAGTCTCCTTCTGAGAAAGGTGCCTGGGAGGTTGGTCTCCAGCCAGCTTCCCCAGAAGCAGGGCTGGATGTGGGGGCTCCTGTGCGAGGAACTTGGGGAAGACGGGCTTTGGTAGAAGCAGCCCGGGGCGGGGGTGAGGGACGGATGGGGCTGGGGAAGAGGCTGGGCTGAGACAGGAGAGCATGGGGGTCACTCCCTTGCAGCACATAGACGTTCACGGTCTCTGTTTTTGGTGTGGTACCCCTTCTTCCTAGCTGGGCAGCGGGGGTGGTGGGGAGAAGGAGCACCCCTGAGTGTCTGGTGGGGCAGTCACGTTGATAGGATGGGACGTGGGCAGGGGTTGGAGAATGAGACAAGTGAGTGTCCTTACCTGCATCATGGTTTAGATTTGTGGATGGTGGGGCTACAGGAGAGAGGTAGCTGGGTGGGTCGTCTTCGGTGGGGAGTTTACCGTGAATGGCAGCTGCCGGGGGCTGTGGTTCTAAAGCTGATGAGACTGCAGCCTGGGAAGGGATGGAGGAGGCCGTGGCCTGGAGATCGAGCCCACGGCTTCCTCCCATGGTCTCGGGGAGCTGAACGGCTAAGACTTCTCATTCATTTTGGGGTTCCTGAAGCATTGGCAGTTTTCTGGGAGCAGCACGAAAGCTTCTGAGTGCGGGTGAGGCTGGCAGGAGGGAAGTCCCTTTCCGGAGGGATTTGTCCTTCGTGGTCACTCTTGTGACACCTGGCTCTGTCACTCCGTGTGTTTTCTTGGAGGTGGACGATGCCGATGTCTTTTTTCACGACAAGGCATAATTAAGTCGCTTTCAGAAACCCATTGAGCACTCTGCACGTCGGTGGTGACTGTCCTCGTGGTGGGAGTACTCCAGCCGAGATGTCGCTGCACCTATGGGAGCAGATGACGGGGCGCGTGTTTAACTCGCGCACCGCAGGGGACTCCTTTAGCGAGTCGCCCTCCCTGAGAGTTGGCTCCAGCCTCGTTTCCCTCTTCGCCTGTGTTCGTCCCCTCACTGAGGCGATCACGGTCCTTGCTTGCTGAGCTCCCTGAGTCGGCCACTTAACTGGCTTTGTGACCTTGGGCAGATTATCTTACTACCTTGAGATTCAGTTTCTTTATCTACAAATAGCAAGAGGAAAGAGTATCTCCCTCTCAGGGTTCTTGTGATGCTAGAGGAAGACATCCAATGCGAAGCTTGCTCCCTGGAAATAGTAGGTGATCAGTAAATCTCTGTTCCTGCCTGGTCAGTGTGGCTCACGGTTTGATTCCCGGTCAGGGCACACGGCCCGGGTTTCGGGCTCGATCCCCAGTAGGGGGCGTGCAGGAGGCAACCAGTCAATGATTCTCTCTCATCGTTGATCTTTCTTCTCTCTCTCTCCCTCTTCTTTCCTCTCTGAAGTCAATAAAAATGTTCATTCCCTTCTTCCTTTTCGGTGATAGGAAGATTGGCGGGGCTACGCTGACATCGACTCACTGGTTGTCCCCTCTCACAGAGGAAAGACCGTTCTCTGGTGCTCCAGAGAGCAGGCCTAGAGCTAGTAGGTAAAAGTGGAAGGGAGAGAGATTCCCACTGAACATAAGGAAGACTTTTGTCCCATAATACAGTGTCCTGGAATATTCAGCTAGGACAGGACAGCTGTGTTATTGACACTCTGTTGTCGGGGGCTGTGCACTACAGTATGTTTACAAGCATCTGTGCCCTCTAGTCACTAAGATGCCCCTCGTATGACAACCGAAGATGTCTCCAGACATTGCCCAATGCCACCTGGAGGGCAAAATGGCCCCTTGGTTGAGAATCATTGAAATAGAGGTTAGATGGCAGCAAACCACACTCCGTCCTTCCAAGGTCAATGCCATTCCTGCCCCAAATTGAGTTCTTACGGCACCAGTTCCAGGAGTTCTGATGGTGGCTTTTTGGTTTGGGATGGGACCTGCCATGGAAGATTAAAGGCCTAGCCCATGTGACGTCATAGGGTTGTGTTTGGGCCGTGGAGAGCAAGTGAAGTCGCACTCGGGAGGAGTCTGGCTGGTTTAACCGTCTGCTGCTCACTGTGGTTCTGCAGGTCATGCTGGCAGCCTCCTACTGGTCCCTCCTGGCCCCAGCGGTCGAGATGGCCACGTCCTCCGGGGGCTTCGGTGCCTTCGCTTTCTTCCCCGTCGCCGTGGGCTTCACCCTCGGGGCTGCGTTCGTCTACTTGGCCGACATCCTGATGCCTCAGCTGGTGAGTACCTCCCCGGAATCGTGACGTTCCCTCTGTCGGTAGCCAGTGATTCCGGAATAGATATTTATGTGGAGGAATTGGATCTGACGTTTCCCCTAAAAGGAAATAAGCTCTGGGTAATATGACTAATCATCCCCGTGGTTACGTTTTGCTAAGTTCTGATTTCAAATGTCAGACTTCGTTATAAATATAGAGAGCAGCTGACAGTCCACCGTGCGGCGACGTGCATGTGAAACGGGGAGAAGTGAGTGACCAGGATCAGGGCCCTGACCCTGAAGGGGCTTATGATGTCACCGGGGAGATGACAACACACCCGACCAAAGCGTAAGACCAGTGACAAAGCATCGAGTCCCCGGGGCCTCTGAATAGGAGGAGAAGGAGGGGAGGCTGAGCAGCTGGGCTCTGGGTGGAGCTCACGTCTGCCAGTCACTGGTGGCATGCCCCTTAGCTCCATTTCTCCTCTCCGTAGCTTGAGGCTAACCCCCTTTAGTGGCTGCAAAGTCAAAATTTAAAAACCTGACAACGTAGTGTAATAGGGCTGGCGGGTTGGATCTGGGGAATGAGTGTGTATAAGGAAGCACAGTAACGCCCGGCCAGGGTTGCTCAGTGGTTGAGTGTTGACCTATGAACCAGGAGGTCACGGTTCGATTCCCGGTCAGGGCATGTGCCTGGGTTGCAGGCTCAGTCCCCAGGTGTGGAGCGTGCAGAAGGCAGCTGATTCATGATTCCCTCTCACCGCTAGTATGTCTCTCTCTCTCTCTCTCTCCTCTTTCTTCCTCTCTCTGAAATCAACAAAAATATATTGGGGGAAAAAAAGAAAAAAAGCAGAAGCACAGTTAGAACCGCAGCCTGAAGTCTGGCTGGGATCCCCCAAGAGAGAGTGGAGGCCAGGCCATGAGACTTGACAAAGGCCATTGGCTGGAGCTGGGTTGTCGTGCGCTGCCATCGGTAGGCCAGGGATGGGCACCTGGTGCATGGGGTCGGATGGCTGAGAGGGAGTGAGTCGGCCTCTGTGTTGCTTCCCTCGGAGAAGTGAGCATGCCGGGTCCAGCAGGGCAGAGGGGTGGCTGGAGCCCTTGCCCTCGGCCATTCATTGGTCCCTCTGCCTGTTGGGGCCGCCCGCCCTGGATATCTCCGTCGATTCAGGCCCTGACGGCGGCAGGACTCTGGGCGGGAAGGACGCCGTGAACAGGGGACTCTGTCCTCTGACTCCCCTGCCCTTCACTCAGTCTTTCAGGTTTATTTGTCCCCCGTTTGGAGCCGAAGCGAAATATGGCTCATGAAAGGGGTTTTACTCATCACAGCCTGTCCGGGGGAAGCCACTGTGGCTTCGTTAACTGCGCGGATGCATCAAACGTGTCTCTGAACTGGGTACTGGTTTTTTTTTTTTAATTTATCTGGGAATAAAGCAGAGAAGGCTCCCGCAGTAACAGTTAATGAGCTGGCAGGGATTTGCAGCGGCTTTGCCAAATGGAGTCTGTATGAGAGGGGGAAGGGGTGGGATGGGAGAGAGTGCACCCTGCTTGGCCTGGGAAGCAGCTGGCAAGAGGCTGGGGGATGGTGGGGAGGCCCGGGCCAGCCCGAGCCCAGTGTCCCTCCCTAAGGACGACCCGGGGAAGAAACAGAGAAGGGACGCCAAACAGCTATTGATGTTGACATTTTGATGAAAAATATGTCAAAAGATGTTGACATTTTGGTGATCTTTGCAGTTTTGCTTCTCCGTGAAGTTAAGGATGGAGGTAGGCGGGGAGCCTTCGCCTTCAGTTTAAAGGAGAGGCTTTCTACTGGTGGGTGGGGTGAGGAAGGAGGCGAGGGTATCCTTCCCCAAGGCCTCTCGTCTTTCCTGTGAGTCATCATATTGGTTTTACATCAGTCAATGCAAACGTCTCATTATCAACTCAAACATTTCTGTGAAAAGGCCTTCCTGTTATAGGCTGGTGTCCCTCCAAAATTCATGTTGAACCTAATCCCCAAGTGATGCTACTAGGAGGTGGGGCCCTCTGCAGGTGATCAGGCTGTGTGGGTGGGGCCCCCATGAGTGGGATTAGTGCCCTTTGCAAGAGCCCCCGAGAGCTCGCTTCCACCGTGGGAGGACACAGCAGGAAGACAACTCCTGTGAGCCCGGAAGGAAGTCCTCATCAGGCACCGGATTTGGCAGAGTTTGATCTTGGACTCAGTCTGCTGATCCCAGAAACACATTTCTGTGGTTTGTAAGCCACTCACACTGGGGTCACTTGTGACAGTCCTCATGGTCTGGGACACTCTCCTGTCCCATTCTCTCCCCCGCCAACTGTTGTCATCGGTTTAGCGGGTGCTCTTCCAGGTTTCTTCTCTGTCTTTGAGAAAGCAAATGATGTGCCTTTTAGATCTTGAAACATAACCCCTCCCCTGTTTGCCTGTACGGCTCTGTGCGTTTTGCATCAGCTCGCTGGCATTCTTACCCTGACGCACGGAGCCCTCTTCCACGGATTCCTGTGCGTGCACACACCGATGCATAGCGAATCGGGCTGAGCCTTCTCAGCGTGTTGTTCCTGAATTTGAAATGATCTTCATCTGCAGCTATTTTTATACCTGCACCGCACCAGCCGGCCGTCTCGGTGTGGTTTGCCAGGCTGTTCCCCATCATCGCGCGGTTGGATGGCTCCGGGCTTGTCCGTATATGTGTATGCGCATCTGGAAATGCAGTTCTGTTCTGTTTTCGGAAAAAAAAAACACACACAAATGGCAGCACACGGTCTGCGCTGCTTTCCTCAGTGTGCTCTGTGTCTTAGCCGTCTGCTCCTGGAAGAGTGTTCCGCTCAGCTCCTCCTTCTCCTGGGATCTGCTGTCTCAGGGAGGCTGCCCAGGTTGAGGCGGGGCGGGAAGGGAGTGGGTATCGGGGATGCTGAGGCTCTGCTCTCAGAGAGAGTCTGGCTGGTAGTCCTGTCCAGATAGGCTCCAAGGGACATGAGCAGGTGGTAGGGGTCCTCCCTTCTCCTCAGCTCCGTCCTTCATTTATCTGCAGGAAAAATATCTGCAGCTTTGCAGCCAGGGATACAGAGCATCTGAAAGTGCTGCTGCTGGGGATGTGGCTTCCTGCAGCACCCTCAGTGGGTCCGGCATGGGCACATGCACATACACAGTACGTGCATACATGCATGCATACACGCATGCATACACATGCATGCACACATACACACACATGCACGCGCACACACACTGCCATTTCGGAATAGGCTGGCTTGCTGAAGGGGGCTCCCCAGGCACTGAGGGGTTCTTGTTACTGTACTAAAGGGAATCCAAAAGGCAGAGAGGCATGGTTGGAACCTCCAGGACTTAAGATTTTCTTCTCCACATTTGGACCATAGAGTTGTGACGGAATCCTCGTCCCCTCTTGCCATCTGCTGAGCCAGGAAACATGTTCCTGAGAAACGTACTGGGGTGATGCGCTGAGCTGGTGGGTGGTTGGCAGAGATGATCGAGGCTGGAGGGCTAAAAGAATTGGGTGTGTGTTGGGTCTTGACTCTTTCCTCCTAAGGGCAGTAGACAGACATGTGTGTCGGGCTCACAGCTGTCTTCCTAGCTGGGTGCCTGGTGCGGCACTGCCCACAGAGCAGATGCTGACCTTGCCTGTCGTCCATCTCTCGGGTGGCAGTGGAGGTTCAGAGAGTGTTGATGGCAGGTCCTGAGGCTGGGGAACCAAAGTCCCAGGGCACTTAGAGTTCCGGTATCAGAGAAGAAAAGGGAAGTGAAGTTTGGGGATGGAGATGTGGTCTGGCCAATTCTTATAGAGGAAGGAGTTGGATTAAAGTCACTGGAAAAAGGGAAACATTATTCTTTCTCATCTAGACCCCTGGGGACAATGACAGGAGGCACATCAATGGCCATAGTAGATGCCCCTTCCTCTGAAGATGCTCTGAGCAAGGCTATGTCTGCAGTCCTGTTCGCTGTTCTGGATCTTAGGCTTGGTGGGGGTAGAGGGGGACCAAGAGGGAAGAGGGATTCTCATCCCTGTATCTCAGAAGCACACTGTCTCCAGAATCACAGCCCATTCTCTTTGGACCCTCCGTATATGTATATACTAGTATATACACTAAAGGCCTGTGCGTGAAATTCGTGTAAGGGGTTAGCTCTTGCAGCCACAGCTTCATCTGGAAGGTCATCTGGAAGGATGTCCAGAAGGCTGTTCTGCTGTCCAGTCTAATTAGCATATTGTGCGTTTATTATAGATTATATATATATGTATATGTATATATGTATATGTATGTATATGAGAGGAACGGAGAGGGAGAGAGAGAGCAGTAACACTGATGAGAGAGAATCATTGATGGGCTGCATACTGCTCACCCCCCTGCTGGGGATCGAGCCCACAACCCAGGCATGTGCCCTGACCGGGAATGGAACTGAGCCATGCCAGCTGGGCAAATAAGACCCTCTTTTTGAAAACTACTTACAGGTTCTAAGCTGAAAGTGCTTTACACACGTGAGTCATTATCCGGGCACAGATCCACGCCCTTTGCAGTCCACCACGTTTTGGGCACAACAAACATGAGGCGCAGATCCTTAAACCTGAGAACAGGAAAAGCTAGGTCTGAAGTCTGACTCTGTTGCATGGTTTTTTGTGCTTTATTTGCCTTCCTAATTATGTTTGCCCACGAGGCTAGAGACGTGTACTGCCATTGAGAAGGAGTGCTTTCAGAACAAGGCAATCCGGAAGTGTGTTGGGGGGTGGGGGGCGGGTGGGGAGGCAGGGGTTGGGTGGGAGGAGCTGGGAGGTTGCCTTTGGGGCTTTAGAGAGATGTTGACACCTGGACCTCCCGCTGGAGGTTCTGATTCATTGTGTCCAAGGTGAGGCCTGGGTTTCTAAAAAAACATCCCCACAGAGGCGCTGCTGTCCACCAGCCAAGGTTGTGACTGCCCACTGCAGGCTACTTATAACGCTTTTGTTCAGGTGGTGGCGTGTTTTTTGTTTGTTTGTTTGGGTGGTTGCTGTTTTTTTAATGATTCACAGCAATTCAAGTGTCTTTTTCTTTCCCTCGGAAGCCAAAGCCTTATTATTGCAAAAGACTCAGAAAAGAGGGAAAGAAGGACTTCCTGCTGATGCCCAGGGCATAGGCTCAAGACGGGAAGAGGGAAAGAACTGCTTCTGTGGGTGGCAGACTTCAGACGCACCAGCATCACCCAGGAGACTTAAAGAAGGCAGGGGCCTGGGCCCCGCCCCAGACTCGGTGATTGACAAGCCCTAGAGGTGTGACCCAGGCACCTGAGTTTTAAACTGAGTCTGGGGATTCCCGTGCTCACCAAGGTGAGAGCACAGCAGGGCAGCCCGAAAGGTGAACCGGGCGCTGGAGGAGCGGGAGGCTGTGTCTGAAGGACCCATCCTCGGGGGTAGATGAGCGTGTGCGCCTCTTCCCGGTCAGTGGGGCTCCAGGTTCCTCTTGGCACCTTTTCGCTGCCTTCCTCCTCGTATTCTCCTGACAGCCTTGGAACAGCCGTCGCCCGCTCCGTCTGACACCCCGATCCTGAGTCTGCTCACCCCTCCCCATTTTGCTAGAAGCTGTTTGCACCTCAGGTTTCCATACGGTAGAGCGAGGGGCTGTGGGGAGTCCCAGGCGACTGGCTCGTGGGTGAGGCCCATAGTTCCTCTGAGTCAGCAGCGACGTGGTTTAGGGGCCACATGTAGCGGAACAAGCATGGGCTTTGGATCAAATCAGCCTGCTTGTCCTGGGGCAGGTTCTTCATCTCTCCGAACCTCAGTACCCTTATCTGTAAAATGGACCTAATCTTCCCGGAGAGGGTGGCCATTGGGATGAACTAAAATAAAGCATAGGGAGTCCCGGTCAGTGTGGCTCAACTGGTTGAGTGTCCTTCGCACCGAGAGGTGGCAGGTTCGATTCCCGGTCAGGACACGTGCCCTGGTTGCGGGCTTGGTCCTGGTCAGGGTATGTGTGAGAGGCACTGGTCGGTGTTTTTCTCTCACACCAACATCTCTCTCTCTCTCCCCTTCTCCCTTCCTGTCTCTCTAAAGTCATTAAAAACCTTTTTGTTTTTAAAAGCATATAGAGTACTTAGCACAGTCTGGCTGGCATACAGTGGGTGTTTAATAAAATTCGCTTTCCTTAAACGAGCACATGTCGAAGCTGCTGGGGATCACTTTTGGATCATGTTTCTTGTTTTCACAAGGTGTGGATTCAGGCTTGACAAAACATTTGTGTGCACACAACGTGTGCGTGTGTCTAAGTATTTCATATGCTGTGATCTTCAAAGGAGGAGGGCTCACCCTGATGTCTGCGGTCTTGCCTCTGGACTCTAGGAAGGGAGCTGCCCTCCCACGGGCTGTTTGGATGTCCCATGGCAGGCGGCCCCTCTATCGACCTCTCCCATCAGGACCATCGTCTGTCTGTCTGCCTTTGCCATTTCCCCTGTGGTGTCTCTCTCAGAGGGATTTTTCAAAGTAAGAATGACCAACTGGCATTCAGAGACCAAAATGATGTGACCAGGCGAGGCAGCTGGAAGCCTCCAGTTATCTGGTGCCTTAACTTCAAACACCTGAAGTTACTTCACTCACCTAACAGGCTGCTGGTAGACTGACACCTGGTTGGACACCTAAGTTGTTGCCATGTGTCCCACCCCCATTTATATGTTGACACCCTCACCCCTGATGGGATGGCATTGGGAGGTGAGGCCTTTGGGAGATAATTAGGTTTAGATGAGGTCAGAGGGTCGGGCGCTAAGGTAAGATCAGAGCCTTTAAAGAAGAGATGCCAGTTCTCTCTCTCTCTCTCTCTCTCTCTCTCACACACACACACACACACACACACACACTCCCTCCCCCACCGTCCCCCTCTCTGTGTAAGGACACAGAGAGGAGGCAGCCATCTATAAGCCAGGAAGCAATTCTCCAGCACCAGCTGCATGTCCTGCAATCCAAGACACTCTGTCTGGAGTCAGCATCCCACCCCACAGGTCAAGGGCCCTGTCCTACCAGACTGCCTCCCTCCTTCAGAGCCAATCTCAAGGCCGGCTGGCCCTGTGCTTCTCACCTACTCGCTGTCAGCCAGAGGTTCCCACGCCCTCCGTCCTTGGGCTTGATTCATTCGCTAGAGTGGCTCACAGAACTCCAGGAAGCAGCTTACTCACTGGCTACTGGTTTATTATAAAAGGTTATGACCGAGAGACAGCCACATGGAAGGGACACCTGGGGCAGGGACGTGGGGCAAGGGTGCAGAGCTCCCACACCCTCTCCCAGGGCACCACTCTCCCCAAATCTTTATGTGCTCACCAGCCCGGAAGCTGTCTGAACCCCGCACTTCTGGGATTTGTGGGGGCTTCATTACCTTGGTGATTGATCCCGCCTCCGAGGTGGGTGAGTCTGAACTTTCCAACCCTCTAATCACATGGTTTGTTCCCTGGCAACCTGCCCCCATCCTTAAGGTGTTTCCCAAAGGTCACCTCCTTAGGGGAGGTGTGGCAAAGGGGGGGTTGTTAGTGGTATCGAGACACCTTCTTGCTCTTGTCACTTAGGACATTTCAAGGATTTGAAGAGCTCTGTGCCAGACGCCCAGCCTCCAGAAACAGTGAGAAATGAATGTCTGTTGTTTAACCCCCTTCCCCCCATTGTGGAGTGTTTTGTTACAGCAGCCGGAGCTAAGACTGCGATGAAATCTATCGTTATTGCCCCAAATCTTGGGAGACTCAGTCCTTCCTTGCCCCTGCCTCATTGGTCCCGGCATTGCCTGTCCAGGACTCAGCCCCAGGACATCACTGGGGAGTGTCCTCACCCTCCTGTTCTGATGTGGGGTCAGGTGGTGTTCCCTGCCTTCTTCTGGGTCTGCCTTCTCGAAAGCGGGTCCGTTTCCTCCCCTCCTGGCCTCTGTAAGGGGTCTACTTTTCTTTCTGTTCCCACCCAAGACGCTGCTCCATGGGGCCAGTCAAACCTGTCTACGTTATTGGAAAGCGACCCCCAGTTGCTAGCGTCAGGATTCCAGGCCCATCCAGTCGGGGTGACCTTTGCCGATATTTTCCATCAGAGTGACCTTCCATCGCGAGTTCGGAAAATTAGAAATTAGTGGAACATTCCAACGACGTGGCCCTATCTATTAGGGATCGGGGCTTCGGAGGCCCCAGCTCATGCTCCAGCTTTGGGAACCTCTGGATGTTCCTTTATGTGGGAGAAGGGTCTTTGCAGATGTGATGCAGCTGAGGGTCTTGAGATGTGGAGATGACACTGTGTTGTCTGGGCGCAACCTAAATGCGATCACCAGTGTCCTTGTGAAGAAGAGGCCCCGGCAGAGCTGACACCGAAGAGAGGTGCTGTGACTCCGCAGGCAGAGGTTGGGGTGACGACGCCCCCAAATCAGGATCCTGCAGAAGGTGGAGGAGGTGGGGAGTGCAGCCCCGCCAGACCTTGATTTAGCCCAGTGACTACGCTGGTTTTGGACTTCTGATCTCCGGAACTGTGAGAATGAATTTCTGTTGTGTTAAGCCATTCGAAACAGCCACAGGAAACAGAGTGCAATTGCATCTCCATTCCTCCTGCCACCCAGGGGAGCTGGCGTGGCTCTGTGCCACCGCGGGGCTTGGCCAGCGAGAGCCTTTCCTCTTTTCTCCTTCCTCTGACAGACCACCTCACTGCCAGGGTTAATGTCTGTTGCCCATCTGAAAGCTCAGCACAGATCAGCGACTTTTGCATCCACTCCCTGTCCTGTCCTTGGCTTTGGTGATTTTAAACATCTGCACCAAGTCTGGTAAAAAGGCCAGCTAGCCTTTATTACATTTGAGTGCGAGGCATACGGATTTTGATCTTGTTATCCTCTAGCCTGTACTTTCCTGTATCTCTGACAGTTCTTTAAAGAAGGAGTCTTAAAAGCTACAGATAGATCAAATTGTCAATAATAAAAATAAATGACATCAGAGTGAAGAAAAATAAAATTGTATTTGACCCTGGAACAAACAGTGGACTTCATGTTTTCACGTAATGGGTACCAAAACATCTCTTCCACAATTTGGAGTAATCGCCCCTCGCTTTGGCTAGTCATGTAACTTAAGTACACTAAAATTTTACACACAGGCTGTAAACACAGTCTGTGAGATTTTGGTGTGTGTGTATGTGTTGGGGGCAGGGAGGATTATTATATAATCTCCATATTAAAAGGAAGTGCCTACTTGGAATTTATTCACACCATTACTCAGGAAGGCCTCCTGTTTTTTTCTTCCTGGTCATTTTGTAGAAATGTTGTTACGTTTCTAATTTTGATAACTTCTGATCATCACGTCGTGTAAACGTGGCAGTCTCTGGGTTTGTAACTGGTGGTAAGGGTTTTTTCACAGTAGCCATTGTGGGCCTGCAGTGTGCTGAATTTCCGCATTCTCACTGTGAATCCCAACAGAAGATAAGGGCAATGCAGACCACCAATTCTCATTTCGTTCAGGTACATTTTCAGCCTGATGCCCGCTTCTCGTCTGCAATGTTACTCGAGATAAGCCACTTACAGCATCGTCTGCCAACAGTTTGATAATTTGTGCAACATTATCCGTTTTTATGCTGTGTGATTTCCATGACTTCTCATCAAAAGAGAAGATGGCTTTACTGATAAAGACAGAAGAAAATGCGGGCGAGCCTCTTAAAGGACGTTCATTTTATCCAGATGGCAGTAATGTCCTCAAATCATTAAGTTGATGATATCCATACGTGAAGCCCAAACGCCGATGGGTGGACACCCTCTGCAGTGGCCTGTGTTTAATTTTCAAGACGAGGACTTACAACTTTTCTCTAAATGAATGCAAAACTCTACACCTCGAAGCAGTGGGATGAGAGGAACTGTCCTCCCTCGGAGGCTGGCTTGGCAACGCTCCGGGAGGTGAGGATGAATGACAGATTGTCGTCGTACGTTAGCATGCTCGCCGAGTTCCATGGTAATTCCTCAGAACAGTGGCTGCCCTTTAAAAATTCTACTAAAAGGCAAAAAACAAAGACACCAGCCAGCCTTGTTTAAAGGTAATCAGTATCCCGAAGACATATGTTGGGCTGCTGTAAACAGAATGATCTGACACAAATGGGATATTTATATCCTTTGCCATTATCGTGTTATAAGGCATGATAGCCGCTCCAAGCGACTTAGGAGAAGCCTGCACTGCAGGCTCCTCGCTATCCTGGCAAAATCGTTTCATTGCAAATAGGAGGATTAAACATTTAGAGGGAAGGAGATACCAGAGGTAGGAAAACACTTAAAATGCAGCCAGGATCTGGCTGTGCTGAGCTCCAGCCTCCAGATTCAGTGAGGATGGCCGACGGTTTTCTTTTGTTTGTTTGTTTATTGTACTAAAAAAAAATACATAACATAAATATGTGCTGCTTTAAACAATAAAGACTTTAAATAAAAAATAATAAAAGAGGAAAAAGAAAAAACATGTAACATAAAATTCACTATCTTGCCCATGTTTCATTGTACAGTTCCGTAGTGTTAAGGATATTCACGTGATCTCGGAAACTTTTTTCTCCTGCAGATCTGATATTCCATAAAGTACCCACCCCACAACTCTGCATTCCCTCCCCCCCTCCCACCCATTCCTGGTAACAACCATTCCACTTCCTGTGGCTATGAATTGGTCTCCTTCAGATACCTCGGATGGGTGGGATCCTAAAGTTTTCGGCTTTCTGTGTCGGGCTTATCTCACTGAGCGTAGTGTCCCCAAGATCCATCCATCCGTGTTGCGGCACCTGTCAGAATGTCCTTCCTTTTTCAAGGCTGAGTAATACTCCATTGTGTGTTCGTACCACATGTTCTATTCGTCATCCGTTGATGCGTGCTTGGGTTGTTCCAGCCTTTGGCTGTTGTGAGTTGTGCTGCTGTGAATGCGAGAGGGTGAATATCTCTTTGAGACTCTGCTTTTAATTTTAAGTCTTCTGAAACCCAGAAGTGGGATGGCTGGATCATGCTGTAGTTCCCTTTTTAATTTTCTGAGGACCTCCGTTCTGTTTTCTGTAACAGTCGTACCATGTTTAAAGGGTCACCATCAGTGCACAGGGTCCCAGTTTCTTCACACCTTTGCCAACACTTGTGTTCTCTGTAGGTGTGTGTGTTTTTTTTAATAGAAGCCATCCTAATTGCTGTGAGGTTGTGGTTTTGTATTTCTCTGATGCTTAGTGATGTGGAGCATATTTTCATATGCTTGTTGGCCATTTGTATATCATATTTGGAGAAATGTCTGTTCAGGTTCTTTGCCTGTGTTTTTTTTAAGCGGGTTATTTGATTTTTTTAAAATGTCTGTGTAATTTTTATTTTTTTTGGTTGACTGTTTTTCTTTCTAGGCTTTTCCATGTAATTTACCAGGGGAGACATTTTTTTCCCATCTGGCACCCCGAGTCCTAAAAGTGGACATTAGTAACAAAATGGGATCTTCTCTTTTAAAAAAATCAGCTGTTTGTAGTTAATCTTAAAGGCATCGATTTCACAAAATAAAAAATGGCTGTACTTGCAAAAGGAACACTTGGCTGTTTAAGACAAAACGCAGGCCTGGGGGTCAGCTGTCTCAGCCAGCAGACAACGCAGCACGGCACAAATGCATTGCCGTCTTTGGTGGGGGTCTCTTTTGGTTCATGGACACCCTTTTTATCTGTTACTTATTTATGTTGATTTTTAGAGAGAGAGCGAGGAAGGGAGAAGGATAGAGAGCTAGGACATCTATCAGCTGCCCCCTACATGCTTCCTCCTGGAGATCGGGCTGCAACTGGGTATGTGCCCTGACCTTCTGGTTCATGGGCCGACCCTCAACCACTGAGCCATACCAGCCGAGCCTGAGAGGTCTTCAGAGCAGTTTAGCAGTCAAGTTTCCAAGTTGGGAAGCAGTCTTGAGTTGAACTTCTGCTGAATATCCTGGTCTTCGTGGTGGGGACAAGCCCTGTGGTTAACCACTTGGAGGTCAGGGGAAATCTGGTGCTGAGGGAAAATTCTTTCTCTTCCTTTCGATTCACGGGGGATCGGTTTCTGCCCACGCTGCTGCTCTAAGCTCTGTGGCTGGAGGTGGAACTCCATGTGCTTATTGGGAAATAGATGTCTGTAAGGACTTTGCCTCTTTGATTCCCCTCCGGCCCCAAGCAGTAACCTTCCTTTGCCACAGGCTTTCTGAGTCTCTTGAGGGACAGAAGACATTTTGCCAGCTGGAATCCGTAGCTCAGGATTTGTGGCCATTGAGGATGTCAGTGGCTTTTAGCAAACTCAGCGGCACATTTGCAGAGAAGAAAAGAAAGCAGGAGTGCAAAAGTATCTTAAATGCCATCCAGACTAAACCTTCTTGAGTTGGAGTGAATGTGTTTAGTGCAAAGAAATCAGCCATTTGACATGACTTTCTTCGACTTAGCCTGAGCTTGAGCATCGAAGGAACAATAACATTGCCCTTTTTTTGGAGGCCCAGTTTTCTTTTAAAATTCTTGGACTCTTTAGGCAGAGACTCACCAGATTGCCACTGGAATGGGATGCCAGTGTAGACAGAAATGGGCTTCATGGGTCCTAGTTCACGTAGTGATGGTGGGCCCCTGAGATAGTGGGTCTCAAGACCCCAGAAGCCCGAGTCTGGGACATTTCCGACATGCAGGCAAGAAGAAAGAGCTGTGTGCTTTGTATGTCAGGGATTAACCAGGACACAAGCTCATTCAGAATCCAAAATGTCTCCGAGGGTGGGAGCTGCGGGGACTCCTGGGGGAGCCCTTCTTGGAGGGTTCCTGAGAAACTTGGTGACCAGGTCTTCTTGATGCACCTCACTCCCCCATCCTCTTCCTGTTACTTCAAAGTGAACGTTGGACCCTGGATGGTATGGCTCAGTGGTTGAGCATTGATCCAGGAACCAGGAGGTCATTGGTTGGATCCCCAGTAGGGGGGGCGTTCAGGAGGCAGCCAATCAATGATGTTTCACTTTCCTTGATGTTTCCATCTCTCTATCCCTCTCCCCTCCTCTCTCTAAAAATCAATAAAAGGAAAAAAAAAAACACCATGAAAAAACATAAAAAACAAAGTGAATGTTGACACCAGAGTCATGATTGTTATGGCATTTTGGGTGGTGGCGGGTGGCGTGGGTGCTGGTTAGAAGAGAGGAGGTCTGGAGTCAGATTGCGGGCTTTTATTTCCTGGTTCCTCCAAGATTCACCGTGTGTCCTTGGTGTTAGATCCCATCTCCACGTCTTAGTGTTCTCATCGGTCAAAGGATAAAAATATCACTTGCTGAATAGGATTGTTTGAGAGGATTAAATAAAAATATTCATTGAAAGCAATAATCTCAATGCCTGACATTCAGTTAATATCAGCCGTTATTATCCTCTTAAGTGAGATTCGTTTAGCAGAAATGGGCTCCCTATTTAAGCAAAACTCTTGAGCCTTGAAGTTTCAGATAGGAGGGAAGCGCCATTCCAAGCACCTGACGAAATCCTACTCTTTCCCCAGTTTTCACTTTGGACTAATTCCACTCTCCCTTTAATGCTGAAGCATGGACCCACGTCCCCTGACTCTACTTTGCAGATAAACTGACATTAAAAAAATATATCTAGCCCTAACTGGTTTGGCTCAGTGCTAGGGCATCGGCCTGCGGACTGAAGGGTCCCAGGTTCGATTCCGGTCAAGGGCATGTACCTTGGTTGCGGGCACATCCCCAGTAGGGGGTGTGCAAGAGGCAGCTGATCGATGTTTCTCTCACATCGATGTTTCTAACTCTCTATCCCTTTCCCTTCCTCTCTGTAAAAAAATCAATAAAAGATATTAAAAAATATATCTAGATCTATATCTGTAATCTGTATCTATATACATACATATATCGATTTCAGAAAGAAGAATGGAGAGAGAGAGAGAGAGAGAGAGAGAGAGAGAGAGAGAGAGAGAAACATGGATGATGAGAGAAACATTGATTGGCTGCCTTCTGTGCACCGCCCCACCAACTGGGGATCGTAGGCTGACATTTTTAAAGACTGTTAACTAGCAATGGAAGACAACAGGGGAATAACTAAGAACCTAAGAATAACTAGCTTGCAAAGGGCAGTCCACTCCCAGGACCTTGGGACCTTCGCTGTTCCACATGAAGCCGCGATGCCTGCAGTCTAGCCCCAGAGGGCTGGAGAGTTACAGGGGCAGTAGGATGCCACGGCCCACAGAGCAGGCCGGCTGGGGACAGGAAGCGCTGTTGCCCCAGCTGGCGAGCTGGTGCGCAGACCCAAGGGGCCAAGGGCCAGGGGCCAGGTCACAGGGCGTGAGCGGCTGCCCTGGGCGGCAGCACTGGGCTGAGCCTCTGCCTGTTGGTTAGTCTGAGGTCTAGTTTCCTGACACGTTACCTGCGTTGGGTACGATTTGTTTTCTCTGCTGTTGGAATTGAACCCTGTTGAATGGCCTCTGCGCAGTCAACCGAGTAGGGAGGAGGCTGATGGTTCCGGAAGGATCTACAGTGTTTCCCACCTTCCCAGTACCCTTTCCTAGAATGTTCTCCTGTCCTCCCGCTGCGTCTCAAGAACCTGTGAGGACGAATGAAGTTGCTCCTGGTCAGCCGTGCTCTCGGAGCTCACGCTCCTCCCTCTCTCAGACTCTCCCGTGGCCTGAGTCATCAGCGGCATCGATTGGGTCCCACGTGAGCGCCTCTCTTTTTAAGTTTCATTTTGATGGTTCACCTGATGGCCTGATGGTCACCTGTCCGAAGGCAAGAACGAGGGCTCCCACCTGTCTGTATTCCCGGGCCAAGGGCAGCGCCCGTGCCCAGCGTCTGCATAGGGTGAGCGCGGATGAGAATAAAGACCGTCCGTCATTTCATCTCGTTCTCCAGAGGGTGACTGGCCCTTTCCCCTGCAGGTCTCCGGAATCCATTCCCCCTTTCCTTCTCCTCAGCTGACATCCCAACCCTCCCTCGCTCTTTCCTGGAATTCCCTCCGCAGGAGCCTCCCCACAGCTCCTCCTGCTGCCTGACCCCCCATTCAGCAGGTCTCTGCATAGCAACCAGAGGCTCTTTAATATGCATGCATCACAGCAGGCCGCACGGCTCAGAGCCTTCTGACAACTCTCCTTTGTACTCAGTGTTAAGGACAGACATCACCCCACAGCCTGACTCCTGCGTATGTCACCTGCGCCCCGGATGGCTCGCATTCTTCCCCAGACACCTCCCCCAGCTCTGCAGCCCGCCTGTCCCAGCTCCAACCTCAGCCTTGGTGCCTGCTGCCCCATCTCCCACCGATGCCCCCAGCAGCTCTGCCCGCTCCCGGGCCCCCTGCCTAGAGGTGCCCTTGGCTGGCCTCATGTGCCCATGGTGGGCATGAGGGCTCATCCGGAAGCCTGTGTGGTCTCTGCGGAGGGATGAGTCAGGGTGAGGAAGCCAGTCATGGCGTCTGAAGCCCACAGCATCCCCTCGCTTCCTGCCTTCCCTCCCACAGACTTTGGTGTTTATTTTTGAGTTCTAGACCAAGAAAATGAATGTCCAGCAGTAGGTCTCTCCAAAATCTGACCCCGCAGAGAGGTTGGGGGGTGGGAGGCGAGGCGACTAAGGCTGATGAGTAAAGTGATTTTCTTTTTTTAAAATATATTTTTATTGTTTCAGAGAAGAAGGGAGAGGGAGAGAGAGATAGAAACATCAATGATGAGGGAGAATCAATAATTGGCTGCCTCCTATGTGCTCCACTCTGGGGATCGAGCCTAGAACCTGGGCATGTGCCCTGACCGGGAACCAAACCAGGATCTCCTGGTTCATTGGTCGACACTCAACCACTGAACCATGCTGGCCGGGCCGAAGTGATTTTTCTGGGGGGGACAGTGTCCCATTTCTGAAGCCAGCTCTTAGGACTGTCTGGGTGGTACAGTCTGGGATGGAGCCTCATAGCTCCAGGAAATAATCTGTGTTTGGCAAATACGGGGAAACAAACCAAGAAGCAGTGACCTTTTCTAAGCTTTCCCAAGGGATGTAATGCTGCCAGAAAACAATTATTAAGTCTCGGTTGGCCCCTGAGTGAGGATGGCGGAGGGTATCGATCTGCTCAGTGGCTCTTTAACGAGCTGGCTGTGTTTGTCCTTGTGGCTCATGCGCAGGCAGCCTCTTTGCCGTCTCCATACTTACTGGATTTGAAGTGGCAACGCACACAGATCCAGCGTCCACTGGGTAAATATTAGGCCAGTGATTGGATGGGGAGCCCGCAGAGTGAAGCTGTCATGTGGAACGGTGAGAGGGAGTGATCTGTATTGAGAAGCCCAAACCTGGCCGGGCTGTGAACCCTCCCCCCGCCTCCCACTGAACCCCACCCTCCGTCCCCCTAAAGTGACGGGCCTCCATGGCCAGACGGTGGAGGGCAAACATGAAGGCCCCGAGAGCACAAAATTCATAAAAAATATATATATTTAGCTCTGGTTGCTGGGGCTCAGTAGGCCCTGAGGTCCCAGGTTCGATCCCCACTCGGGACACCTGCCTGGGTCTCAGGCTTGATCCCCAGTGAAGGTTGTGTAGGAGGCAGCTGATCTCTCCCTCTCTCTCTCTCTCTCTCTCTCTCTCTCCCCCCTCCCCTCCCACTGTCCCTTCCTCTCTCTCTAAAATCAATTAAAATATATTTTAAAATGTTTTTTAAATTTCTGTTTTCAATGACCGTTTCCATGGAATGTTGTTCGGTATTCGTGTCAGGTGTAGCGCACAGTGGCTAGACCGCCATATGCTTTCCAAAGTGGTTTCCCTGATGTTTCCGTTACCGCCTCGCACCGTTCACAGTTATCACGACGTAATTGACTCTCTTCGCTGTGCTGCCCTTTGCCTCCCCATCAGAAACGCCTCAGGATCCTACCGTGAGACGCGCTCCTACCCCCTCGCTCAGACCTGAGTCTTGTTACAGCAACACCGAGGCCCATTTTCTTTCCCCTCCCCTGTTGCTTTCACGGCTGAGACGGGCCCAGTCCTAGTTTTCCATCTAATAATGATCGTCGCGATGAAAATCACAGCTGACACTCACGGAGGGAGGGCTTATCCCATGCCCGGGGTCCTGCTGTACTCATTACACAAACGTCTGCATTCTCATCCCAGGTAGCGGCTCAGTCCCAGCAGGCCGCACGCAGGCTTTGTCCCCGAGTCGGAGTGTGGGCTCCTTTGTGCAAATCCCAGATGCTTTGTGGATGTAATCCTGCCTCCCAGATGGCTCAGTTGAGGCCCGCAGGCTCTCCATTGCCCAGAGCTTCTCTTCTTTAATTACGCAAACTGCAAACCAGGTTAGGTGTTGGGTACCCAGTTACCCTGGGTGGAGGCATTCAGGGAGCTATGGGCTCTGGGCGGTCTCCTGGGGGTCACCATTCCGGGAAGGAGGCGTTTTACCTACAGGTGCAGCCCTCATGCCCGCCTGGCCACAACCCTGACGGGAGGCGCCCAGAACCACTTCGAATCTCCTCTCTGGCAAATAAGGACGGATGGGGGTCTCCCTCCATCTGGTTGGGAAATAGGAGAAAATACTTTCTTACTCAGGAGGAGTTTGGAGATAAAGGATAAGGTGACCAGATGTCCCGCTTTTGGCGGGACAGTCCCGCTTTTTAACAATTTTGTCCCGCATCCCGCAGCATTTAAAAAAGTCCCGATTTTTGGAAAGAGGCATATGTAGTATGCTTCTTTGTAGTATTTTAAATAATATATGCTTCTTTGTAGTATTTTAAGTAATAATAATAATAATAATAATAATAATAAAAAAGCCCCCCCCCCCCGGGTCAATGGTATCTCGCTTTACCAATGTTAAAATCTGGTCACCTTAATAAAGGACCGAGTGAGGTTTTCATGAAAACTGGGGGGGTTGTGCCACTTCCTGTGGGGGGTAGAGCTGAACAACCCACCCAGTGCTGCTGCCTTGCCACCTGAAAATTCATGTGATTCTCAGAGAGAAAATGAGAATGAGAGTGTGTGTCTGTATGTCTGTTGGGTGAGGGACGGGGAGTACAAACCATGATCTCTGTAAGCAAACAGATTCTAGAGGGAACTCGCTACCAAGATAATCATTTCAGCCCGGCCGGCGTGACTCAGTGGTTGAGCATCAACCCATGAAGCAGGAGGTCATGGTTCAGTTTCTAGTCAGGGCACAGGCCTGGGTTGCGGGCTCCATCCCCGGTAGGGGCCATGCAGGAGGCTGCCAGTCAATGATTCTCTCTCATCATTGATGTTTCTATCTTTCTCTCCCTCTCCCTTAGTCTCTCTGAAAGCAATAATATAATATAATAAAAGAGTAATATGCAAATTGACCGTTACCCAAGACACCTAAGCCACACCCACCAGCCAATCAGAGCAGCTGTATGTAAATTAACCCAGCCAAGATGGAGGCCAGCAGCCATGGAGCTAGAGCAAACCAGAGGCTTCTGTTGCAACTGCCTGCCTAGGCTGGCTGAGCCTCTGCTCAGAGCCAGGTCCACCAGCCAATCAGAGTGACTGTATGCAAATTAACCCAGCCAAGATGGAGGCTGGCAGGGTGGCTCTGCACTGGGAGCCTCTGTGGCTGGCATAGCTGTGCCAGGTGTGTCAGCTCATTGGGAGGGGGGGTCCGGCCTGGGGCCTCCTCGGGGCATCCAGGAGCAGCCATCCTGGGGTGTGCTGCCTGGCTCAGCCCCCTGGGGGCCTCCCCGGGGCATGCGGGAGTGCGGGGGCCTCTGCGGGGTGTGCAGGAGCAGCCGTCCTGGGTCCGCTACCTTCATCCGCCCCCCAGGGGCCTCCACAGGGCGTGCGGGAGCATCTGCTGCACAGTGCGGAGAATCCAAAGCCAGTCTGCTGCCTGGCTTCACCCTGGGTGTGTTTGCTCAGCAGCAGGGCCCCACCGAGGGATCCTGTACCAGCATCCGCCCCTGGCTCGCCACCCAACTCTGCGCCAGGTGTGTCCCCTCAGCGGTGGGGGCCCACCAGGCGTGTGTGATCATGGACCCTCCGGTGGGAAACGTCCAGGCCTGCACTCACCAGCCTTCCCACCCCCCAGTGCACGAACCCTGAAGGGGCTGTGGGCAGCCTGAAAACGGCCCTCAGCCCCTCACCCAGGCTGGCCAGGCATGCCAGCAGGTGGACATCCCCCCACCTGAGGTGTCCCAGACTGCAAGAGGGCACAGGCCGGGCTGAGGGACCCCCACCCCCTGAGTGCACAAATTTTTGTGCACTGGGCCCCTAGTCTAAACTAATAAAAGCGAAATATTAAAATTAACCGTTTCTCCGAGACAGGGTAAGCCACGCCCGCCAGCCAATCAGAGCGGCTGTATGCAAATTAGCCCAGCCAACATGGCGGCCGCCACTCACGGGCCTGAGTAAACGTTTAGGCAGCGTCCGTTGCAGCAGGAGCGAGAGGGAAACTGTTTTCCGCCCTTGGCGAGCAGCCTCCGAAACATGTTTCAATAATGTATCAATCCTAGAATCCTCGGGAGCTGAAGGGAACAGCAGACCTAGCCTGAGTCTAAAACTATAACATTGTTGCAGTATAGACTCTGCGAGGTGAGGCAGAGAGAGGCTTTGTTACATGTGTAGGCCGGCTTAAAGGAACAGTGTATCAATTATAGGAGAAAAACCCCAGAAATC
>PVJC01024580.1:0-25421 GCA_004026665.1 Murina feae | reverse complement strand
GCCCTGGCCACAGCTCAAAAAAGAGAACAACATGCAGGGGAGGGCAAGAGTCTTAGAGATCAACATAGAGGGGGTGCCTGCTCCAAGCTTGGGGGCAGGCCCCCAGCAGGTAGACACACGCAGGAGGACAGCTCTGAGCCTCAGATGTGGCTAGGGGCAGGTCCCCAGTGGCGACACACACACACACACACACACACACACACACAAGGCGCCTGGCATACTGGGGCCATCATAGGACATCCACTGAGGGGTTCCAGACTGTGAGAGGGGGCAGGCTGGACTGAGGGACCCCCCCTCCCTCCCATGTACGAATTTCGTGCACTGGGCCCCTAGTAATTATATAAAATAAATGAACTCTATAATCCTATAATGAGTTTATGAGTCAGTGCTATTATTATGCCCATTTTATAGATGAGGAAAGTGAGGCACAGAAAAAGTCAAGTAATTTGCTCAAGATAACAAGCTGGTAAATGCTGGAGCCAGGATTTGAGCAGGAAGTTGATGACTCAAAGCCTGTTCTTCAACATTAATTAGTAACTGCCTTTCTACTGGTATGTCCCTGCCATTATAGGGATTATATGGTAATTGGATAAGCAAAATAGTTAGGTATAGAAATATTTAATTGTGTATTATATACATACATATACAATACAGATAGAAATTAATATAACCAGTAGTTAATATATAATATACTACAGCAGCAGTTCTCAACTGGTGGGTCATGACCCCTTTGGCGGTCGAATGACCCTTTCACAGGGGTCACCTAAGATCATCCTGCATATCAGATATTTACATTATGATTCATAACAGTAGCAACATTACAGCTATGAAGTAGCAACGAAAAAAATTTCATGGTTGGGTCACAACATGAGGAACTGTATTTAAAGGGCCAGAAGGTTGAGAACCACTATATTACAGAGACAAAAAATAAAGCTACTAAGGAATATAGTTTTCATGGGTGGTCAGGGAAGGTCTCCATGAGGAATTGCCACTTAAACATAACCTAGATGAAGCTAGGCCAGGTTTTCATATAGTCTGTTGGTTCTCAAATTGTGGTATGTGGACCCCTCTCTCCCTCCAGGGTCCCGGGATCTGTGCCTGGTGACAGGGAGACAGGGTGGATAGGGCAATAGTCTAAAACTTCCCCTCCACCTCTCCAGTCCCCAACCAGAGCAGCTCAGTTTCCATCTGGTCCTAATTTTGGGGTCCTAAATAAAATGTGACTTTAAACAATTCCACGGCTTAAAAAAAAGTTGTAGACTGGTCATATCCAATCTCTTTAGTTTATAGATAAAGAATCAGAGAAGAGGAATGACATGATCACCTCAGCACTGACAGTAAAAAGAGAAGTCAGATTCCATAGTTTTGAATCTAGTGTACTTTCTTGATGCCAAACTCCAGCTGTAACTCTCCTCGCTCCCAGGACATTGAATACATCTCTGGAGTGCAGAGAGAGCAGGTTTTATCCCCGAGACTGGGTTTCTCAGTTTGGAGACTTCATCCCAAACTCCAGGCTTAGCAAGAGTAACTACCAGCCACTCTGCCCTGACCCTTGTATTCAATTAAACTGCCGCCACCTCTGCCTCCTGTTCAAATTTATATTTTCCTTAATCCAGTATATCCTTTCTTACTGTGTTACTGCCCATACTTTTTTTAAGTTACTTCAAATTCTTTGTGTGAATATGTATGTGCTTAGGGGCTGGGGGAGAGAATTTGCCATGTGGGTTTGGCATGAATGCACATTTCTGAGTCTTCAAATAAATGAGATACCAGTCATGGACTTTTGGACACTATGACGTGGCAGGCAACAAGAATGGACCCGGAGTAGCCTGTTGGCCCTCAAATCATACAATTAAACATCCTCAGCCTCATTTGAAGTTCAAACCTCTTTCAATGGAAACCGGCTGCTGTAATTATACCTGAGATCTGACCAAAGTTCTCGGCAACTCTTACATTTCTGGCACAACCTTCATTTAAGAAAAGCACACCTGGTTAGTTGCTTTGAAGTTAAAGGAAGAACAAAATCCTCGTCAGCCAACTTTAATTCTATAGCAACCCAAAGCCTCTGATGAAGTATCTGTTTCCCAGGATAAACAAACCAACCCACCATCATACTAAATGTTGAGCTACTCAAACTTTGCATATCTATTTAAAGAAGAAGAGGAATCAGCTGGTTCCCGCCCTTGTCCATAATAAATCACGACAAGTAGAAAGGGAGATACATTTTAGGAATGGCAATCAGCTCCCCAGTACAGATGGGCTTATAGGTGGCCCTCCCAATTTTTAATAATTTCCATAATTTATGTGTGAGCAAAGGAAGGCAAAGATGCCTACTGCACCCCTCTGACTTAGTACAAATCACTTTTATTTACTCAGGCAATACTTCACGGTCCAGTTAACTTCTTAATTAAAGACAGCAAGATGTTCGTGTTCCATGCAAGTGGCACGGAAAATACTGTTTTGTGTGCAATATGTTCAGCTGGGAGTTGAAGCTGTTTTGCTTACTGGGGAGAAGCTACCACAGCCTTCATTTGGTTTCTAAACTAACCAGAGAGACAGGGCTCTACGCATTGCAACTAAATCATCATCAGCAGAGCTTGTTCAGCCTATTCAGGCAGAGCTTATGCTTGTCTGCCATCCTATATTACTTTTTCTTTTTCTCCCGTCAGGCAGAGCAGCCAAAGCCACAGTTTCACCTTCTGTTACTTGTCTGCCTCCTCCCCACTCGTGGTCTGTTTTGTTGTCACTGAGCTTGCTACTATTTCAAACTCATACGATTCAGACCACGAAGAGAAATGAAGGCAAAGGAGAGAGAAACAAGAAGGGAAGAACAGGGAGCGACGAGTGACTAGAATCCTAAGAAGTAGACCTAATTTCTGGACTTCTGCCTGATGAGATACACACATTCTCATTCTCACAAGCCAGGAGCTGCATCCTCAGGGAACCTCAGGGGCTCATTACAGAAACGAGTGAAGAGGTTGGGACGAAGACAATAGTGACTGGGGGAGACTGTGGCAGACTGTGGCAGACTGCAGAACAGATGCCCTCCAATAGAGGCAGCTGCTACTCGGCTCGTCTTTAGGAAGATCAAACCACTTTGCCAGGGTTTCTGATTTTTTTCATGAGACTCAGAAAATGTAGATTATTTTTTTAAAAAAAAGTCAAGTCTCCAGGTATTTAAACATCAGAAACAAATTCATATTAAAAGGAAAACACTGTGAATTAACTATACTTCTGTCGTAGCCTTCATATAAAACTTCACTCAATAGTTCCTAAGGCAGGTCACAAACTACTTCATTTCACCCTCACAATGAATCTGTGAAGCAGAGATAGCCTCTCAATGATTGGATCAGACATGATTAAGCTCCGTCTGGTATTATCTACTGTTGTTTCCAGTTTCATTCTTAGAGCTGGTCTTCGGATGTGATGGTAGAATAGTTCATTTAGTGTGTGTCCTCTTCAATGTAATTTCTGAGTGGCATGAAGTCCTGTGGCTTTCTTTCTACTCCCAGATGGAAGTTTTTATAGAGATAAACACTTTCTTATCAACTTATCTTCCAAAGTGATTACTATCAACCAAATCAATGTGTTGTGACTTTGCCAGGGTTGCAACCTTCAATAATGAAATCAGATACAGTATTGAACATTGCAGGGATTGCTTACCTAATCTAACTCATCTCAGATCAATAAAACACAAAACCAAAATGAAGTCAAGTGTTGCTTCACTAGCTATCCTCACTTAGCAGGGTTTAGCAACCTTGTTCAACTGGACACTGGGAAAAGCAGGAGGCACCCCATAAAATAGAAGCAGCTATGATCTATGGAAAAATGATTCTGCAGTTCAGTCTACAGTGGAGAGTCTTCCAGAGGCAGTCTGTAAGTGACGGCCAGGTACATCAGAAAGAACCAATAAGCTGCAGTAGAGAATGGAAAGCTGCTATGTGTGACGTTCACATAAGCATTGCGTGAGGTTATGATTTATAAGTATGGCAAATTCTATTGACTACCTGCCCAATTGTCATTCTCAAGACCTTCTTTGCTACCATAACTCCAATTTTGCTAAGCTGGCAATTATCTCTATGTTTGAGGGAAGAGAAGCCCTATACACTAAGTCACCAGCTTCTGGTTTATTCTTTTGCCTTTCTGATCCAATGTACCATATTTTTCTGTGTATAAGATGCCCCCATGTATAAGATGCACACCACTTTTCCAACCCAAAATTAAGGAATCAATATTTTAAGAGTCTCATGCTCTACCGACTGAGCTAGCTGGGCACCTAAGGAATCAATATTTTAAACATAAAACAGAACACATTTTTATTTAGTAACTAGGGATCCAGGGCACAAATTCGTGCACCTTGAAAGGAACTGTGGGCCACGAGGCTGTGGTGAGCACAGGGGCAGGTCTCGGGCTCATTCTCTGTGCCCCTACCTGGCCCCTCCCACCTCTGTCTGCTGTCAGCCCTGCTCCCGCTGCTGCCACTCCCACCTGCTGACAGTACTGGCCCTGCTTGCAACTGTTGAAGGCGTGGAGCAATTTCAGCTGGTGCCATCAGTGGGTGTGAGCTGTGACTCCTGCCCTGATCACCCCTCAGGAGCAGTATGGAGTGATCTGGACTGGCTGGCAGCAGGTGCAAGTGGTGGCTCCAGAGCCAGCTGTGGGTGCGAGTGGCGGTTTTGGTGCTGGCAGTGGGTGTGAGAAGTGGGTGCTGGCTCCCATTGCCTCTTAGGAGCAGGGGGAGCTGGAGAAACCCTGAGGGGCAATCAGGGACAGGAGCCACCGCTTGCACTCACTGATGTGCCATTGAATGATCAGGGCTAGCACCAGGTTCCAGCAGCAGGTGTGAATGGTGGCTCTGATGCTGGCAGTGTGTGTGAGTGGGGCTGACACCAGTAGTAGGTGCTAGCGCCTGGAGGGACTGTGGTGTGTGAGCACCACAGTTGCCACCAGAGGCTCACCCTGATGACAGTGACTGGTGCCCCACCTTGGTCTGGCACTCCTGCTCACCTTCTCCACCATTCTGCCGCAACCGACGCCCACCATGTTCCACGCAGGCCCCCGGTGATAAGCACACATCATAGCTCAGTTGTTTCACCATTCAGTCTACTTGCATATTAGTTTTATATATATATATATATATATATATATATATATATATATATATTACAGCAGGTAATGTTCACATACAAGTACTATGATATTATGCAGCATACCACTTTATTCATCCTCTGTTGTATCACTGCTCTCTTCTTCATCACTGTTAGTTCCTGACATATCAATTTATTCAACTTCTATTGTATTCACTGCTGTCTTCTGAGTCACTATCTATATATGTGAGACCATCCTCATAAACTGGTGGCATTTTCTGAGCTAACTTTGTGTTCTCATGGCCAACACTTCTCTCCTCATGAAATTGCAGCACAGTTTTGCCTTTCCTGTAAAATCAACGATGTTCATTTCGCTTGCAAACATTCTTGCCTGACATTGAATAAGCTTGGTTGACACACATAAGCCACTCTGGCGCTGCTCCATAATCCAAGTCTTAAGTCTTTGCTCCAAGTTTGCCTATTTTGCTGGTTTTCCTTTTAAGGCCTTCTTCTTTTTGGCATCTTAAGGAGTTGTTCTTCCTGTTTAGTGGGAGGAGATCCAAATCATCTCTCTGCAGCTCTATTTTCATGCTCTTTTGCATAGCTGATTACGTTCAGTTTGAATTTTGCAGAGTGAGACAATTGCTTACCGTTATTTAACTTTTATTTTTTGACATCTTCATGGGCTCAGAATGCTCCAGTCTCTGTTGCATCTGTGCACTCTCCACCTCCACCACCAATTACGACATCAGCTGATGTAATTAACAGTAAGCCTCGTGATTGGAGGAAGCCTGCTCTATAAGGTATGGGCAGCTACACACCTGCGAAGCTCCCTTCTTGGCTGACTTCATGTATAAGTCACCCTTTGATTTTGAATCTCACAATTTTAGAAAAAAGTAGCGTCTTATAGACAGAAAAATATGGTACATATTTTCACTTTTTGTGACAACTCCAAGAAAGACTAATGCCACTGTTGTTGTCATGCCTAATATGTTATCCCTTATTTCTATCTCTGTGGTCATCCAAAAGAAAAACAGTCACAGTCTATGCCCTGAGCCATTTCTATTCTCTCTCCCCAGCCAAACCAAGACACAGCCCAACTGTAGGCAAAAACATTCTTATTCTTTTTTAAGTTGGATAATAAATTGATGGTTCAAAATGATCTTGATAAAATGGCATACACAATTTTTTCTTAAAATTATTTAGGTTTGCAAATTGTCTGATTGCATTTATATGAGGTTTTAAGGGATGCAAGAGAATGTAAAGGACAGAAAGCAGGTGGGTGGTTGTGTGTGGATGGGGTTGGGGAAGTAGGGAGGTTGCCATAGGATGAAGGCATGGAGGAACTCTTAGGGGTGACACACATTCATTATCTTGACTGTGGTGATGGTGTCACAAGTATATACATATGTGATTACTTATTGAATTGCACCCTTACATATGTATAGTTTATACTTCATCAGTCATACCTCAAAAAAGCTCTTAAACTTTTAAATGGTATTTAGTTATACAATTTTTACTGTGAATATATTATTTAGAGGAAAAAATACAGAAGAGCATGAAAAATATGTTTTTGTTAAAACAAATATGGGGATCTCTAAAAATATATACACACCCTTTGAATAATTATAAAGCAGTGTTTATTAAAGTACATTTCATTTTAAAAATTGAGCTATCAGCTGTTAAAGTGTGTGTGTACATTTTTAGGGACACCCTGTATCTTCATGATAGATGGTTGGAGAAAATACAGTTAATTGTTAGCAGAATCATCATCCGAACCTCCTTGTTATAGTTCTATTCCATTACTCCTTCTAGGATACAGTTTATTCAAAGACAATGGATACATTTACAACACTCTTGGTACTTTAAGTGCCCAAACCAGTATACTGTGAGTTCCAGTTAAATTTTATAATCATTGTGTACATAAACTGATTTGTTCTTTTTGATGATTTTAACATCATGGCTTCCTTTATTTCACTAGGCACACAAAGAAATTCATTTGTTGGCAATTCAACAATTGCACTCAGTTTAATACAATTCAGTACTTCAGATAGCATTCAGATATAATTACCCCCTGCATCAAGTTGCTGAATTTCATTAATTACCCTAATCAATGCACATGAAGCAAATGACGCTTTGGGGAACTTTCCTGCTGCTCTTTGCTTGAAGGTGGATGCAGATCAATCCAGGCAAAGCAAATGTATTAATAATCCCCTCCAACCAGCAATATCCACCACCCATCAGGAAACAAAAAATAAAAACCAGAGAAACAAAAAACAACCAAAAAAGCCACTCCTAAACAAAAGTTAATTTTGATGACATTGGTTAATAAAAGCCCAGGTATCTAGGAATCACTTCTATGATGGCAAAAGAGGAAGAATGAGAGAAAAAGCATAGGAATGAGACTGTCGTTAACAGAAAAGCTTCAGAATATATGTATGAGTGGAAGTCCCTGCTCTGCTACTTCAGAACTATGTGGCTTTGGACATACTACCTTTCCAAACTTCAGTTCTTTAATTGAGCTGTGATTACACTCAAGATTTTAGACTTGAATGCATCTCATTACCTGTATCATCACCCCTTATGCCACTCTTTATACTCAGCTGACTGCAAGATAGATTTCCTCAGATTTTGATTCCCAAGGAACATAATTCTTTCTCTCAGCAGAAACTTACCGGCCGGGACTGGATTTCTTTGGCGTAGAGAGGTTGCAAGAATTCTGAGTCTCCTTCTAGCTTTAGACCTTTTTCTGTGATTCTCAAGTTTCCCATTCCATCCTGGAAGAGAGGCACAGAGATAACATGAAAATGCAATTAGTCGTACTTTCAAAATATCTCAGGCTTTCATGTTAAAACAAAAACTATTGCCCTCCTTTTTTAAAAGAAAGAGTTGAATGAGGGGGAGTTGGGACCAAACAAATACATAATATACCAGGAGGCACTATTCAATGCACCTATGCATACTGTCCTCTTTACTCACTTATTCTAAGAAAATTATATTCCAAGCAATCTGTAATGCCCCCCAGTCACTCACTTGCCTAAATGAAGGGAGTCCTTTTTGCTAGGCAGTGCAGAAATAATGGAGGCAGGGGGTGAATGGGAAGAGAGAGGAGATGATTCTTTAAGTTAAAATCAGAGACTTCCCCCCCACCTAAAACTCTATGCAGAAATCACAAACTGGCAGTTTGTTGGTCAAATCCAGCCTACAGACAGGGTATATTTGGCTCACAACACATTTAGGAAGTCACATTACTTACTGACATTTTCCCTAATAGTTTATTCTAGAAATATTAAAATATAGACAAAAATATACAAGCTGAAGACTCAATTTAAAAAAATAAAGCCTACACACACATACTAGCACACAGACACACATATAGGCTTTAAAATTTTATTCCTCTATTTTGACATCATGACATTAGGAAACTAGACGACTTGAATAAAAAAAAATCCAGGTTTTCGGCTACTCATAAAACAATGGAATTCCCGGCAAGTCTGAGCCTGTCTTCTACCATCAGCTGGACTTCAGGAGCAGCCACCTGCCTGAACCATGCTCCAGCCCAGTTCACTCACTCTGCTCACACACCCCTGCAGTTTCTCACCAGAATCTACCTCGTACTGCCATGTGCTCTTACCTCATCACATTCAGCACAGACACCACATGGGGGGGGGAGGGGCAGGGTATGGCCAAGCAGAAAATGGGAACTTCCCCCTCCCCCTTTCATAACAGCAGTCCAACTTGTGTCTGGGAACACATCTCTCAGGTAATATTGCTCTTTCCTGGATAGCATGTCATCTGTATGTTTCTGTTTTGAATTCTTGTGGGGACAACTGCGAAGAGGGCCCCAGACTGAGCATTCAAAGCCAGTGTGAGAGGCCACTGGCTGAAGGACATGTTCATATCACACCAGCAGCAGGTAGAATCCACAATAAAAAGAACAAATGAAAAGCTATTTCTGCAAAGCCTACTTGTGCATATAGCAGTTCTGTGGGGGATTGGTCACAGGAACCTCTGCCCTCCATGGGTATCAAAATCCATACTCAAGTCACTTATAAAAATGGAATAGTATTTGCATATAATCTATGCTCATCTTTCTGTATACTTTTAGCCATTTCCAGATTTTTTTATAATGCTTGATATAATGTAAGTGCTATGTAAGTAGTTGTTAGACTCTAATAGTTGTTATGCTTAAGGAATAGGGGCAAGAAAAAGTCTGTACCTGTTCAACCTGACCCAATCATGGTAGGCCTAACTACATAGTACATGCCGGTGACAATGTAACATTTTCCCACATATTTTTGATCCATGGAAAATTGAATACGCAAATGCAGAATCCGCAGATATGGAAGGCCAACTGTAATTGTGTGCTGTGAGCCATGGAGAGTCACAAAAACATTAAGTCCCTTTCAGTTCTGGCCTCTGAGACTGTATCACAGGTGGCACATAGCCAAAGGGAAACCAGAGGAAGGTACCAGAATGACTAAAGTTTGAGAAACATTCATCTCATCAGTCAATTAACTCCTTTGCAATAGTAACTTCTCTTTTCTTAAATACTTGACTTGTTAGAAAACTCACTACAAACTTGACAAATTTATCATTTCTTCCATCTGTAGCTTCTTCCTATTATTATTCGTCGTTACTCCATTTTTCCAATTTCCCTCTCAGTCCTTAGTTCTGCCCGAAGGAATGTGGTGGGAAAGGCCTATCAGTGTGGATTTTTTTTTATTGGCCTGTATTTCGAGAATATAACACAAAGCCGATTAGAATAGCCAACTGATGTGGTCCACATTAAAGTCTCCTTTATGGCTCGGTGACTATCGGACTGGATTTGATACACATCAAAACAGCTTGAGAACAACCTCATTGAAACCATTTCATCTTTAACTGCCTAAGGACCTGAGGAGCACTATGATGAGCAAAATAAGCCAGTCAGAGAAAGCCAAGTAGCACATGATCTCACTCATATGTGGAATCTAATGAACAAAATAAACTGCTGAACAAAATAGATCCAGAGGCCTAGAAGCATGGAACAGACTGTTGAATCTCAGAGGGAAGGAGGGGGAAGGTGCATGGGTGAGAAGAGACCAACCAAAGAACTTGTAGGCATATATACATATCCCGTGGACACAGACAATAGGGGGATGAAGGCCTGAGGTGGGGAAGGGGGAGGAGGGGGCAGGCTAGAAGGGGTCAATGGGGAAAAAAGGGGGACATAATGTAATACTTTCAACAGTGAAGATTTTTTTTTAAGCTGTGGTTATTGCTAAGGTAGGTGCTTTAGGTCAGTTTTGAAGCAAAATCTTTCGCCCAGTAAGATGAATTTAGAAGATCTACAGTTATTTCTAAAGAAATAGACCATCCCTCCCCCCCCCCACCCCCCACACACACTAATGGTAAAACTTTAATACTCTTAAAGGAAAGCATGAGAATTCTAGCAGCTGGGTGGCTGGGCTTGGATGGAGCCAGCATTGTCCAATGAATGCTCCCCAAGTCTGTAAAGTTGCCCTTGGGACAGAAGTGAAAGATAGGATCCCACTTCTATCTTGGTGAGGGCAGGGCCTCTGTGGTCCTACCCATCACACAATCACCAGTGCCTCCCCCAGGCCTGGCACATAGGAGTTTCCCAAACACATGAGCAAATCACATTATCTCCCCAGGCCATTTCAGGGTGACCCCTGTAAGGTCCTTCGGGGGGAGATAGGGCCTGAGGACAAGGGCAGCGGGTTAGAAATGGAGACTCTCTCTGGGCTAGTCCAAGGATTGTGGAATTTTCTCTTTATTCTTTATCTGATCCAGATTGGCTGCTCCAGTATGTCAAATGGACAATTTCCTGTAAAGTGGGAATAGATTAAAGTGATTTTAGAGTGGCAGGACAAGAGACTGAAATATTAATTTGTTTCCTTCTCCACATCACTCACACCAAACCTTGGCTCTTTTCATCACCATTTCAAACAGATTCCCAGGCTTTGTAATCACAGGGCTTAGAGATTTTGAGAGCAAAGCAGTAGAAGCAGCCTGAAGCAGTGAGTGTGTGTGTGTGTGTGTGTGTGTGTGTGTGTGTGTGTGTGTGAGGGGGAAGTTGGGAGGAGGAGGGTCAGTCTTATCTATTGTACAAGGTAACTGATTGAATGGATTGTGCCAAGTGTGCTGGGAAGGGAGGCTAGGAGCAAAGGAGACTTTTCCCAGCTGGGGGTGGACAACAGATCTGTGATTCCCATGAGTTCTATAGACCACTGTCCGCCCCCCTCCCCACCCCAGGAAGGGTTAGGACCTCAGAGGGAAGTGGGCTCCAGACAGTCTAAGGTTTCCCTCCCCCCTGAATAGCCTAAAGGGACCACATGGGTCGGATCACAATTCTCTCAGCCATCGCCAATGAGAGACAGTGACTGGTGGGCCCAGGAGCCAAGCATGGGCAAAGAACTAGGACACCCTTGAAGACCCTAGCAATGTGGAATGCCCTGCTGAGGCTTGTGGGAGGGGGCTGGGAATCGGGATTACATTGATTTGAAGAGAGTACTATTTCGTGCTCCTCGGAATTTCCTGCTCCATCAGCATGTACAGGTTTTTAATTCCGTCAGCACATTTTCAAGCTGGAAGAAATGCCAAGTCCTGTTTCAGTCAGCAGATCCCAAGGCTCTCTCCTGATGGAGCACTTTTACTGGCAGGCACTCCTTAGTGTGGATGAAAGCAATTTGATCGAGACACAGTTTGTTTTTGAAGGTAAGCTTCCTGAGGGGAAGAGTTTTTGTCCGCAGTAATTTCAGTTTTTATAACATTGTTTAGCTCAGAGTATGCAATCAGCAAACACCTGCCACGGGGTAGAATTGCTTCCTTCTGAGTGTTGCATTTAGAAAGGTATTGTGGAGATGATAAGAATGATAAGACCTAGGCCTATCCCTGGGGTAGATTCCAATATATTAGAGCATGCATTCTCAACTAGTGTGATACAGCCCCCAAAGGAGGGAACACTGGTGATGGGGGGAATGTGAACACCTATGCAATAAGCTCTCTGACATTGGTCTTAGAAATGTTTTCTTAGATTTGACTCCAAAGGCAAAAATGAGCAAATGGAATTACTTCAAACTAGAAAGCTTTTACACAGCGAAGGAAACCATCAACAAAATTAAATAGGAGAAGATATTTGCAAACCATATATCCAGTAAGGAGTTAATATCCAAAATATATGAAGAAGTCCTACAATTCAATAACAAAAAGAAACAATTCCACTGAAAAATGGGCAGAGGATCTGAATAGTAGACATGTTTCCAAAGAAGACATACACATAGCCAACAGCACATGACAAGATGCACTTACATTATATAACAGCTTGTAAAGTTGCTTTTAACAATTTATAGAGCCAGGGCCATAGCATTGGAAGCATTCTGTATTTCCTGGTTCCCAGGAGCACTATATGGATGGGCATTCCTTGGTTTATACTTTTCCTGGGGTTGAACCAAAGAGTCAAAGAGCAGGGATTCCTCCCACATACCCACATATAGGTAATGAGCCTAATTCTCTTTATTTCCAAATTGCTTTGTTTCTCTTTGCCCTTTAGGAAGGAGAAACCAGTCCTTTGGAAACCACATTTTCTCAGTCACTGGAACAAGCACACACACACACACACATACTTAGGTACATTGGCTAAGAATATGAGTTCTGAAATCAGGATGCATGGGTTCCATGCTGGCTCAACCACTTGTTGGTACCCTTTCTATTAGCTCACTCTTCTTTAAATAATCAAGATAATTATATTTTCTAAATTTGAGAGATACATGAGATAATCCATGTGTATCAGTCCAAAGAGGCTAGGTTATATACCACAGTAACAATAACAACATTCTCAATGGCTTCAAACTAGGAAGATTTAATTCTTACCCAAGCTACATGTGCAAGGAGGTTTAGCAGGGAAGTCAGCCTATAGGATGACACGGGAGCAACCATTTGAACACTTGGCTTCTCTCTGTGTCTTTGGAGACAAGTAAGATTATATTTCCTCACTAATGAAAGTTTTGGCCATGAGGTATGCCGTGGCTGGGAACTGTGAGCATAAGTGAACTAACTTGCAGCAGGTGCTATAGCAGCCAGGTGTGCTTGCCCGGGCTCTCCTATTAGTTCTCCCCTCTATCTGATTGAAAGCTTCTCACAGACAAGGGCGGAATCTTCCATGTCTTTTCATCCCAATTATCTATCATAATCCCTGACACAGAGCAGACAAAGTGACTGAGAGGATGAAAAGTCTGCTGTCAGCCACAGAGAACTGCGGGTGCAGCTCCCAGATGAAGCCAAGTCTGCCTTGTGAGTCCATGCCCCCTGGACACCACTTACCCAGACCAGAACTGCTCTTGCTGGCCATTTGGGAAAACAGCCAGATCAACACGGGGATGGCTGTGCACCTCTAGACATCAACGCAAGATTAGTCTTAAAGAGTGTTTGGGAGGAAATGTAAGCACATTGCATGGAATCATGAGAAAAGTATGGTTCTCAGGTGCTAGCCTCAGCCTTCTGCTGGCTCTCAGTGCAAACCCAGACAAGCCTCTCAGCTCTCATCCGCTTCCTCTCCCCCGTAATGACAGCTATGCAGCATAAACATTAAGGTCTTTTTCCTCTTAAAGAAAGTCCTCTTCTATGATGCACAGGAATGGGATGTTCTTCAGATGACAAATTACAGATGCGACAAAACACCAGGGCCCACAACTCAAAAAGGCTGCAATTAGGCAGTTTTTGCCCAACAAAAACAAAACAGAAAATGCCACAGCTCTACAAAATCTCTCCAAATGCACACCTGGATTCTGGGAGTATTTAGGCATAAGAACCAATGGTAGCAGAGTGTTCTGAAACAGAAACTTGTAAGCAACCTTTGAAAAGAGACATCGGTGGAGAATTTATTGATTGTCGGGCGGGAAGAAAATGAGAGATGTATACCGAAGTGCAACTAGTCGCATCCCCTGTCCCAGGTGAAAAATGTGATCTTCTGTGTCCCAAGTTTTTGTTGATAAAGGTGGGGACTCATTTGTCTTTAGCCGACACCAAAAAAAAACAAATGAAATATGACCAGGCCTCTGCTGAGTGTGCAGATGAAATCCCTACAGTGGCCATCCTGCTGCTGGACAAGTGGTTCCTACCAGTACAAAGCCTGATTAACACGCAGGCCTGAGTGATATCAGAAATGCTCGCTGTGAAAATCCCTCCCCCGATAGATTCTTTCTCTGGAGTGAAACACCGAGGGAGCTACCTGTCCTGTCTTCTCTCAGTTTTCATTAGGAAAAGTTGTCAGTTGTACACGGCAGTGTCTTTTATGA
Organism: Murina feae; assembly: GCA_004026665.1. Classification (NCBI taxonomy): domain Eukaryota; kingdom Metazoa; phylum Chordata; class Mammalia; order Chiroptera; family Vespertilionidae; genus Murina; species Murina feae. Next base: position 11,035 of record PVJC01024580.1, on the reverse strand, counting down.
GACTGCGAGTTATGGCTTCAAAGGGCCCAGTGCCTCTCTGATGCTTGTGAGAAAGGTTTAGAGGGATGAGTTCAGAAACAGGAAGGCTAGTAGTGCACTCCTGGCACTAGAGCCTTCTTACCTCTTAATTTGGCCCTTCTGTTCAAGTTTTGATGCCCAAATTGGCCTGCCAAAGCTTAGTATCAGATGAATTGCAGTCCTACAGGCGTCTACAATTACCTTGAGCCTTAAACGAAGGAGAAGCAGTAGTGATACACAGGTGATATCTATTCCTGCTTCTCTGGCACATACCCCTGAGGCCTAATATTCTTCCCATGTTACATGCAAGTGTTCTTGAAACAGTGGGACAATGAATGCAGCACAGGGAACTATCAAACCCTCAGAAAATCCTGTCTGCTCAGTGAACAAAGGCATGTACTGTCTGTTTTTATTATTATTATCCAGCATTACACAGCCAGAGCTCTGAAGCACTATGAAGAACGAGGCAGCACCAGAAAGGAGAGGGTGAGGAGAGAGGGGAGGGTATACTTTAGGTAGGAGGAGCAAGAAGTTGTCTAGCAGAAACCCAAAAGAAGTGAGGGAGTCACCATGGGAGATCCGGGGGAAGGGAGACTAAATCTGGTACATTGAGGAAAGCTGAGAATTCTGTGTAAGATAGAGGGCAGTAGCAGATGAGTTCAGGATGGAAGGGGCCAGATTTACAGAGCATCTTGGAGAAGTTTCTATGGCCTAGTCTGGATTTTTATTCTACATTTGATCAGTGCCAATGGAGTATGTTAAGGATGGGTGTGATGGGAACTGGTTTACATTTTAATTTAGATAAATTCCAACAAGACTTCACAAGAGTCCAAAACTTTGATGTACTGACCAACTTAGAATTCATTCCAAAAGTAGTGTTCTAGTAATAAGAGCTTGGTGATAATGGGTTCTACAATTTTATTCAACTTAAATAATTATTTTGGAATGGATTTCCCACTTCCTCTGCCTAGCCAAATTCATAGAGCACAATGATCAAGACCATAAGTTATGAAACCAAAACGACCCATTTTTGGGTCCAGGTGCCATCACTTACTAGTCATCAGACCTTCCTTGAACCTTTTATATCTATGACATGGGGATTATGGTGCCCTTCTTTGAGGAGTGTGTGTGTGCATGCATGTGTGTGTATATGTGTGTATGCCTGCACATGTGCACCTTTGATCTGCTTAGCAGGGTGCCTGGCACATGCAAATACTCAATAGCACCATATACTGAACCATCAATCACTCCATCCCCCAGCTCTCACATCCATCAACTTCTCCCTTCCTTTTCTGAATACTTTCTCTAATCTATGGCAGTCACACTCTGCCACACACTATTTAGCACTTTCTTGACTTGATGTGCTCTGAGAGGCTTGTGCAAGAGGAAGGAGAAAGAGGATCAATGACAGAGCTCCCAATGTCAAGAGGATGCACAAGGCGGGAGACAAGGGGCAGGGATGAAGAAGCAAAAAAGAGTCTGCCACTAAATTTGTCTCAGACAGTTTCTAAGAGAAAGTGAAGGGATTAGAACTCACCTGATATCTTAAAAGCTAGCAATTCAGGAGAAAAGGAAAAAAGAAGGGCTGTCTTAGGGTTTGTAAAAAAATTAAGACTGCCTTTCCCTCTGCAAAAGATAGCACTATAATAATTTTAACTGCATATAATCAAATCATCAAATATTAAAAAGACTGAAACTGGTTAAAAAGATTCCATTTACCTTTTATTCCCATTTAATTTCTATGCCAGATATTACCCACAACCTCCATCCATCCCTCAAGGAGGGGAACTTTAACAGTCTGAACAGTTTAAGAGACCCAGAAGTGGGGAAATTCTCTGGGCAAGAAGAACAGACAGCATAGGAGATCAAGAATATATAACGAACCAAATCAAATCACAACCATTTTTTTTTAACTTTCTTTGGGATAGAAACTGTGGTGGTTCATTTTGCGTGTCAATGTGATTAGGCCATGCCATGACCAGATATCTGGACAAACATTATTCTGGGTGTGTCAGTGAGAGCATTTCTGGATGAAGTTTACATTTAAACTGGTAGATGCTATAAAGCAGATTGCCCTCCCTAATATGGGTGGGCCTCTTCCAATCAGTTGAAGGCCTGATTAACACAAAAAGGCTGACCCTCTCTTGAATCAGGGGGAGTTTTTCAGATTTGAACTGAATCATTGGCTCTTTCTAATCCCTCAGCCTGCAGTCTTCTGGACTAGAACTTAAACATCAGTGCTCTGTTTTCTCCAGCCTTAGGGCTCAGACTACAACTGCATCATCAGCTCTCCTGAGTTTTCAGCTAGCTAGCTGCGGATTCTGAGACTGGTCAGCCTCCATAATCATATGAGCCAATTCCTTATAATAAATCTCTTTACACACACACACACACACACACACACACATCCTATTGGTTCTGTTTCTCTGGAGAACACTGACTAATTCAGTGGTAGAGAATTTTATCCCCACATTCAGTTTACAGAAAGAGAAGTATATCAAAAAAGCAAGTGAGCATGACTTTGAATGAAAAGAAACATTCATCAAGGATTCTTCCATGTTACATAATCTCCACATCCGCCACTCACTCCTTACAGCTGTGAACCAACCCTTCTCTGGGAGAGAACATGGGACTGTCTTAGCTTTGTTTGGGAAAATGGCCACTATTGTCATAGACTGTTAGTCACTTCTGTTTCCCAGGAGAGGGAAACGCCATTATGTGACATTATGAAGAGTTCTCAAGCACTAAGTTAAAACTTTCCCTTAGCTCTCTGCCAGAAAAGGTGGCCAGGCTTAAGTTTACAATGTGGTCATGTAAGAATGAGTGATGTCACAACTACAAAGAGCTTAGAGTAATCTTGACCTGGCTGGCAATGGGGGCTACCACAGATTCTGAGAAATTAACTGCTTAACACATGGAAACTTGTCAGGCAATTTGGTAAGTAGGCAACTAGAAGTTGGAAGCAGGGTGCTCCTTTTTGTTAAGTGTCTATTCTACATGCTTACAGAAGGGTCCTTAGAGACTTCCCTTTCTTTTATTAATGGCTCTCTCTGTATACTTTGTGTATAAGCCAGACCTAATGAGTCAGATTCACTTTCTCCCATAGTCTCTACAACACAAGTATGTCAAAGAGGTTAACCAACAAGCAAGTTTCCTCTCTTGGACTCAAAACATGGCAGAAAGAAAGAGATGCATAAAAGGAGAAGAAAGAACACAGAGTCCCTTGGAGCATGTTATGGCGGAGAATGTAGGTAGAGCACAGGAGGTTTATCTCGGTGCAGTGACTGATGCAATGCTGTGAGCACCCTCCAGCAGTTCAGATCTTTCTGGCAAACCAGAAAGATGGCAACACCCACCTGAGCCCCTCCTACAGCCACGTACACAGTACCCCGGCCTTTACGCTCACTGGCTCCCTAAGAAGATGTTCCATGATTGGTCATCTCTGCTATAAATACCGCTGTACTTCCTCAATAAAATTAGACCTGCGTTACAGAACCTGGTCTCCGGAGTTGTGCATGCAAGCGTCCTAGCGCTAGGGGCTCCGTCGTCCTCACCCCTGGGAGACTCCCTGCTTCAAGAAAAGACTTCAGGTTAACAAAAAATGCCCATCTGAGGAGCACCTCCGTTATTCAGGAATGTCTGACATACCCATTATAGTAACAACTTTTTGCATGTGTAAAGCTCTTCATATTAAAAAAAAGGAAACCTTGTCCCCAAAGGTTACATGGCACATCTTCCTCATTTACTAGCACTTTCCATTTGGGCTCAAATCCTATTATTCAGGGGATATGAACTGGCCAGTGGGAACATTTCCAGCAACAATATTTCAGAATTAAAATCTAATTTAACCAAGATGACCCCTAGAAATTACAAAGCTCAGGTAAAAGGAAACCCTTTATCATAAAGGGCCATGCGTTATTCATTCAACCGAGAGTGTGCTGGGAAAAGTCGCCAATCATTTTTTATCATCGAAGCCACCTTTCTCATCACATAGTGCCTTGTAATGGGCAAGACGTAAAAAGAACAGCATGTCAACTAACTGATAGATGTGTGAGAATGAGCTCAGGTACGGGAAACACAAAAAAAGTCATTTCGGAGTGGCTGAATAGCTTGGGAAAAGTCACAGTTTAAGCAAGTAATTATACAATGAAGATATTAGCTTAGGGAATAACTCAATACTTTCAGATTTAAAATTGTCTTTTTTTTTTTAACACAGAGCAGTGAAATAGCAGCTTTAGTATCAAAAAGACCCATTCCCATATGACAGTTCTAGTCTATATTCCTTACATGACCTTGAACAAGTCACTTAATATTTCACACCTCTGCTTCCTCTTCTATAAAATACAAGTGAACTGCCTAGGTGGATGGGTGTGAGTACTTACCGTGTTTGTCACCGAGCACAGAAAGTGGCAAGCTGTGCGTGTTTTAGAAATGTTCTGTCCTTTCTTTCGGTTAAAAGTTGAAAGCGATTTGGCCTTCGCATGCTCTGTTATTTTAGGGGGAAAAAAAAACACACAAAACCCCCCCACCCTGCTCCTGTTAAAGGGAGAGATTCTTGAGGTTGGGCTTTTTGCAGCTTTTCTCTCTCTTTCATAATAATGTCAGGTGCCAGAGAACGAGTTCTTCAGTGGATCCAGACGGAAGCCCACAGTTATTTCCCTGAGGTCCAGGCGGGCATGTGGGAATCACCCAGTTCGTTTCTGTATATTGGAAAGACCTGGTTTCCGAGTTGCCAATTTCAGACGAGTGTAAGTATTCACAGACTTTCTTTCTGTTGCTGTAGATTTAAGCTTCAAATCCTGAAACACAGCACAGCCAGGCTGAGAAAGCCACTGTAACAGGCATCAGGCAACTCTCTCTCTCACCTGGATTTAGCTCCAGTCTGGGTTATGGCGGGATGAGGCTCACTTTAAACTCTGTCCCCGAGTTAAGAATGTCAGCAGAGCTGCCTCAAAGCTGTCTCTAATCTCCAAGCTTTGAAAACTTGAGAAAGAAACTATAATGAGCAGCAGGGTTTTACTGAAAGTCAATACCTAGAATATTATATCAATTATTTAGAAAATGGAAGTCACATCCAAACCAGACATTTTAAACTCACTGACTGGCCCGGCAAGTAGAGAAGAGTACATCTCAGTCTAAATGGAAGGAGCAGCACGCAGCTCACCTTTTCAGGGTCACAACCACACCCTTGACTCCCCACACAGCAAGTACAAGGTACCAGGCTGCTTACGGAGCTACTGCCCACAGGCCAAGGGTTAGGAAATACAGAAGGAACCCGCATTTACTCCTCCCTGCCCCACGATTGACTCCACTCACAAAGGAGGGAGTAGAACTCCTTGACTTCTTTCTCCTTTTGGTCATTCATGAACAAAGACAGAAAAGAGCAGCCTGTGAAGAACCACATGTGCAGCAGGAGTCAGTAAGCATTTCTGATGCCATCCTGTGTCACCTGCGATTTGTACCAGTCCCCTCTCTTCAACCTCAGGGTGAACGCCTTCCCTCACCATCAGACAGCTGTGATTCGTTGTCTTCTAAAAATGCCACAGTCGGACTCCTGTGAAATACCAAGCACGTGCAGAAGGAACATTTCTGTCTAAGCCAAGCCCATCAATATGTGGCCTCGGAGGAAGAACACACTCCACGCCAGCTGCCCTGACCTTCTTCCTGGCCCTCCAACCGCAGGTCCAGCGTCCAGGCCTTTATATCTGCTGTGTTCTCTCGCTAAAGTGCTCTTCCCCAAGCTCTCTGCACAGCTGGCTTCATCACGTAATTCAGGTCTTTGCTCAAATATTACTTCCTACGTGAAGCTTTCTCTGGCCACACTACCTAAAATGGCACCCCTTTCTCCATCTATGCAGGTGCACTGCTCAGTATCCAATGGCCCACTCCTATGTACTTGAGAATGGTTGGTACCCCCTCTAAAACATGGCTCCATGGAGAGAGAGACACTGCTTTGTTTATTATTGACACAAAGCCTGAATACAGTGGGAGGTCAGTAAGTAAATAAAAAAAATAAATGTGTTATCTTGGACAACTCACTAAAGCTGTCATTTTTTTCTTATGGATACATAAAATAATGATATTGAATGTCTTTAAGTTTTGCAAAGAAATGAAAACACTTTGAAAAACTGCTTGATAAACCCTAAAATTCACAATTAGTAAATTGCTTTTATCATCTTTATTGTTAATCAGCTCATCTATTACAGTGCCAGGTAGCAATGGATTTTGAAGCTTTTTTTGCCTTGATTTGTAAACTTGTCCAAGAGGGGACAGACCTCTTGAGAGCAGTAATCATATTTTATTTTATTTTTCTTTAAGCCTGACTTAAAGTAGACACAATAAATTCTTGTCGATTGGCGGATGGAGAGATGGATGGATGGAGTAAATAAGACGCCTTAGTGGCGATGTAAAAGGAAAGGAAATTGGAATTAAGACAAACACTAGATGTGGTAACGGAGCAGCACCTAAAGGCTCCCATCCCAAGCACCCTGAAAAATATCTGGATGGAGCCCCAAACCAGAGTTCTGGGCTGAATCACTGCTAAAAAAAATCACTAAAACTGTCATGGTTAATTACATGCTCATAAACTAGAGGTCGTACATGAGCCATGAATCCTCTGGGTTAAATGACAACAGATTCAAGGCCCTCAGGAGAGATGAGAATTTCTGTACCTAAGGCAGCAGTTCTCAACCTGTGGGTCATGACTCCACTGGCAGTCAAACGACCCTTTCACAGGGGTCGCCTAAGACCATCCTGCATATCAGATATTTACATTATGATTCATAACAGTAGCAACATTACAGTTATGAAGTAGCAACGAAAATCATTTTATGGTTGGGTCACAACATGAGGAACTGTATTTAAAGGGCCAGAAGGTTGAGAACCACTGACCTAAGGGTATGTCCAGCCCAAGGCCTGAAGGCAATGGCAGGGGCATTTTGTTGGAGTGGAAATAAACATGCTGGTATAACTAGTTTATCAATGCACGGTCAGAAATGACACTGGACTTAGCCTGGGTGGCTCTGGGCATTGGAGCTCTCTTTTGATAAAATGGCATTCTCTCTAACCACATTTACTTTTAAAAAAAATATATTTTACTGATATATTTTTTTTTTTTTTTTTTTACAGAGCAGAAAGTGTAGGGATAGAGAGTTAGAAACATTGATGAGAGAGAAACATCAATCAGCTGCCTCCTGCACACTCCCTACTGGGGATGTGCCTGCAACCAAGGTACATGCCCTTGACCGGAATCAGTCCACAGGCTGATGCTCTATCCATTAAGCCAAACCAGGTAGGGCTCACATTTACTTTTTACATTTTATGAAATCCATCCTAAACTTGGGAGAGCCACTCATGCCAACAATTTATTGTCTATGGTTCTGGTTCATAAAAACAAATGAGATCAGAATTAACTGAATGCATATCCTATATAATAAAAGGGTAGTATGCAAATTGACCCTAACAGCAGAGCCCCTGGGAATGACTGGTCACTATGATACACACTGACTACCAGGGGGCAGACACTCAATGCAGGAGCTTCCCCTGATGGTCAGTGCGCTCCCACAGGGGGAGCTCTGTTCAGCCACAAGCTGGGTTGATGGCTGCCAGTACAGTGGTGGTGGTGGGAGCCTCTCCTGCCTCCTCAGCAGTGCTAAGGATGTCCGACTGCAGCTTAGGCCTGCTCCCCACTGGCAAGTGAACATCCCCTGAGGGCTCCTGGGCTGCCAGAAGGATGTCTGACTGCCAGCTGAATCCCCGATTGCCTGGGGAGTGGGCCTAAGCCAGCAGGTGGACATCCCCTGAGGGGTCCCAGACTTCAAGAGGTCAGAGGCCGGGCTGAAGGACCTCTGCCCCCCGAGTGCACAAATTTTTGTGCACCGGGCCTCTAGTCTAGATATAAACCTAAAGAATTTTAGAGCAAGAAAGTGCCATGGAGACCATGTAACCCAGCCTTCCCATTTAACAGAAAATGAAATGCGGGCTCAAGGCCCTGGGGTGACTTGTCCACAGTCACACAAGCAGGAATGAAGTCACGATGTAGGTCTCTGACTTCTTGCCCAGTGTTCTTTACACTTTATCTTTCTGTCAGTACTGAGTTAAGCCCCAATCAGTCAAACCTTTTGAAGTGGCCATGGAACAGAACAATGCAAAATACCAAGCAATGAATGAAAACAAGGTCCTTATCTTCCTCCAGAAATTTAAGTCATCAGGAAGAATGTTCCAGATATTAAAGAACAGCAACATTTCTTCAATTATTTAGAATTTATGTTAGAGCCAGAAGAACCCTTAGCAATCATTAAGTTCAAATCCCTAATCTTATAGATGATTCAATGGATTTTAGGGAGGTTACTTTCCCAGTATCACACAGTCAATTAAAATGAAGACCTATCTAGCTAATAAAATTATTTTTACACTATTATATATAGGTCACTCAACTGCCTGGGTATATGGGTTGTGAAGATGCTTTGAAAAAAATTCTTTTTCATTCTAACCAAGTCAAATGGATCTTCTAGCAAAAAATGGTACAATGGAGGCCAAGGGCACCTAGCATCTATGGAAAACACTCTAGAAGTGATGTAACTTTCTCTATAACAACAAATCAATCCTATGTTTTATCCAATGTGTGAAACATACCTAGGTCAGATGCAAGTCCAAAAGCCAGTGTTTAATATGGGGCTCAAGGAGCTGGATGAACTTACCCGTGGCCTGACCTTGAGTCGACAACTTACTAAATTTTTGTTGGATGGATTGATGGATAAGTGGATGAACAGAATCAATAAAAGGCATATGGCAGCTATTAAAAGGAAAGGGAGTGTATTTTACATTTATAGCACATCTTGATGTGGACAAGCCACATTTCAAGTTCTCCATAGCTTTACATGTGGCCTGTGGCTACGATGTTGGACAGTGCAGATTTAATCCTTTTCTAGTATTTCCTATTTTTCCAGAATTTTAATTTTTGAAAACTTCTAGCAAGACCCCAAATCACAGAGCGTACAGTGAGTTGCACAATCTTTTTCACCCCACAGCACTGGAATTTAATACTTGATCCCTTGGGTTTGTTCTCGCCTAAAAGATTGCTATTTCAGTGCCAGCAGCTGTACTGATTTCCCCAACTCAACATTTCAGGGTCAGGGATGTGCAGTCCAGAGCATCATAGTCCTCCTACCCCCTAGGAGCCTTTCTCTTTATCCATTAGTTACTGAACAGTCCTCATAGGTTTTTGAGTTTAAAGTCTTAGTTTAATGCATATATTTAAGGATAAACTTTCTACATGGAGGAAACTAAGCTACAGGTTCGCAGTGGAATTTCAAACACCAATACTGTAGGAAAGAGAAAAAATACTTATTTTTTGTTATGAAACTTCTCTATGCTTTGATATCATATTCATTATCCTAATCTTCTCCTTAACATTATAGAATCCATACTATTATTATGTCCTCAATTTGTCCTATGACAAAGCCAATGTCCTGAGACATTCAGAGATGTGTTCAAACCATGCTCATGGGAAACTGCTAGTGGATGGGTTGGAATTAGCTCACCGAGCCATTGTTTTGTTACTTTCTGGTGTTCCTCTCATCCAATTCTCAGAGAGTATTGTGTTCTTATACATATTAGTGTTCTGTAGGTATGGCTTTTGAAGGCAATAAAGTCTAAGTGTTAATATCTAATGGGCCTCTTAAAACCTTAAGCAAGTTCGTTAATCTCCTGAGATTTAGCTCTCAGAATTTTCTAAAAAGAACAACTGGGTTTCAGTAGTGGAAATTGAGAAGTAAGTAAAGTATCCAACACTATTCCTGGAAGAGAACAGAGTGTCAGAAAATGTTGATGCAGAGATTCCAAGAGAATTTGAATAAAATATTATTTTTTCCCTACTATCTGTTCACTGTCTATGAGGTGAGGACATACTTTGAGAAATGCTGCATTATGCACCCAATGACACAGAAAATAAGTGAGTTAAAGGTAAATTTTTACTGCCCATTTTACCTCTATTACTGTTAGTTCCGTTCATTAAAACAAAATTTAGATGAAGTATCTATGGCTGGACTATCACTGTTTTTTCTTTTTTTGGTTGCTCTTAAATGTTTTTAAACTGTTGGTTATAAGATTCCGAGCCCAGGTTCTATGTAATCAGAGACACTCCCCCCAGCCCCCCACATCCCACCCCCCCAAAAAAAATACTGTTCAAGTTATGAAATGCCCTGGGTTCTTGTACCAAGGGGTTTTTAACTTATGGAGATGACTGAGTGATGATATGGAGAAGCCAAAGCCATTGAAAGGAGAAATTACGATTTACTTTCCCTGAAGGAAGAAGGGGCACACCACTCCATGCAGGGCCAAAAGGGGAGGCACCGGGCTTAGTCAGAAAGAAGGATTAATGGGGGAGCCTAGATCAGAGACTTCATTGGGTGTTCCTCAGTAAGGCAGAGTAAATAGTTTAGGATTGGCTAGTTTGAATAATTCTAGTAGACTCTGGGCTATAGGGTGGTCTTTAATTGTCTGGTAAGTGGCCCTGGGATGATTTAGGGTCTGGAGGAGGGGTGGAACTGGAGGGGAAATTGGGTTGGTAAGTGAGGGATAGAGAGGGTTATTTAGAGAAGGAGATAGGTGAGGCAAGTGTAAAGAACGCTGGCACCAGCTATAATAGCAGTAGCTAAGGAAAACTTCTCTGCCCCTTTTCCTCTTTACCCTGGAATTACTAAAATGAGACCATCTCCGTGACTCACTGTATAGATGACTCTTCATTCTCTGAGCGTGACAAGGACAGGAAAAGCCCCTCTAGTGTGGGGTAGCCAGTGAGTTCTAATGGGTTCTATTATGTTTGGGAGAATAGCCTTGTTGTCTGAATACATCTTATGAGTCTCACTTGCTAAATGGACCGGTTCCACCACAGTATTATATGAAAACATATACACACTAAACAAATGTCGTATTATGTTGGTACCATTCTAGTCAATGGGGCTCAACAATACTATAGGATTCCTTAAAAGTAAAAACAGAATATAGAAAGAACCGA
>PVJC01024579.1:0-25458 GCA_004026665.1 Murina feae | reverse complement strand
TGAGAGGAACACTTTGATTGGTTGCCTCCTGCATATGCCCTGACCTGGGCCTTGGCCAGGGAGGAGCCTGCAACCTAGGTACATGCCCTTGGTCAAAATTGAACCCAGACCCTGCAGTCAGCTGAGGCATTATGCACTGAGCCAAACCGGCTAGGGCAAGATATATTTCTTAGCCCTCTAGCAGTGGACCTTCATTTTTTTTCTCCAGGAGTGTGGTGGAAAAAACCCTAGATCGCCTTTAGGGATTCTTATTACCCAAGTTACTAAGAATATTACCAGTGGCATACAGGGAGCTTAGCCAATGAGCAGTCAGAAAAGGTGTTTCCTCTATAGTTCACTCCTATCACCAGCTCCACCCTTGCCCCTCCAATCCCAGCTCCCCCCTGCCCAGGCCTGTAACCTCTGGCTGAGGATGCAGGCCTGGGCAGAAGACCCTCAAGCCCCTCTGATCGCCGGCTTCACAGAGCCCAGGCCTCTGCAATCATCGGCTCTGATCCTGACCCCTGCCATCGCCAGCTCTGCCCTTGCCCCACTGGCAGCCTCTGGCCAAGGCTACAGGCCTGGGCAGGAGACCCACAGATCCCTGCATTGCCAGCTCCATTGCTGCCCAGACCCCTGTGGTCTTAGGCTCTGCCCCTGCCCCTCTGATCACCAGCTTTGCCCCTGCCCAGGCCCTGAGATCACCGGCTCCATCCCTGCCTCACTGCAGCTTCTGGCCAAGGCTACAGGCCTAGGCAGGTGACCTCCAGACACTGCTTTGCCAGCTCCGCCCTTGAGCCTCTGGCCAAGGCTACAGGCCTGGGCAGGAGAACCCCAGACCCCTGCTTTGCCAGCTCCACTAGTGCCCAGACCCCTGCAATTACAGGCTCCTCCCCTGCCTCTCTGATCACTGACTCTGTGGAGACCAGGCCCCTAAGATTTCTGGCCTTGCCCCTGCCCAGGCCTGTGGCCTCTGGCCCAGGCTTTATGTCTGGGTAGGGCACCCTCATACCCCTCTGATCACAGTCCCCTCTGATTGCCTGTTCTGTCCCTCGGGTCCCCCATCTCCCCACCACCTGCCTGGTTAACATGCCTGACCACTTCAGTGGCTGGGCTGAGCTAGACTGGGTGCCACCATCTTGTGGCCATGGGGACAGCCATATTTGAGACAGAGTGATGCCTAATTTGCATATTACTCTTTTATTAGATAGGATATATATATATATAAAATTTATGTGCCATTCATTTAATGTAACAACATTTTTTATAAATTCTTTAAAACACTGGGTGGAACTATATTCTTAGCTCAAGCCATTTGCCATTTCTGAAGTTAGTAGCTAGATTAGAATTAGAACCCAAGTTTGTGTGCTTCCTCAATCCATGACTTTCACTATATTACTACCATGGCATTGGCCTGATGTATCATTTTGAATTCTTGGTTTGAACAGAAAACATTGTCTAAAAGTAAAAAAATAAAATAAAATAAAATGTACTGTTAGGTAACTGGGAAGTCTGGGGTAAAACTGGCTTAGGTCATATATAGGCTCAAACAACAGCATTAGTATTGGCCTATTCTCCAGATCTGTATAGTAGCAGAATGGCCACAGCTGCTACTTCACATCCTCTCAGGTTCAAGTCCCAAGAAATGAGGTCCTCCTTTTCCCAGCAGCTTTCATACTTGCCCTTATCATTAGCTGATTAGAGTAACCTGGGTCCTGAGCTCACCTGTCTATCAATCACAGAGGCCAGGGGCATTGACTGTGTTGGTTGATTTAAGCTTAGGTAATAGTAATCGATTACTACTCCCCAAATTGTCAGCATTTACCAGAAAGCAGGCAGTGGTTGTTAGTGGATGGAAATATAAACATCTCACCTCAGTTGTAATCAATAGTTAAAAAGATGTTACTATTGTAACATATTATCCACTAGCACCAAATGTCTCCTACTTCTGCAAGAAAAAATAAGACTTGTTAAATATACTTTTCAGTTGAGGGAAATGATCAATACTAAAAATACTCTTGGGATGATGTTGCTCTAGGCAGTGGTTCTCAACCCTCTGGCCCTTTAAATACAGTTCCTCATGTTGTGACCCACCATAAAATTATTTTTGTTGCTACTTCATAACTGTAATGTTGCTACTGTTATGAATCGTAATATAAATATCTGATATGCAGGATGGTCATAGGCGATTCCTGTGAATGGGTCATTCGACCGCCAAAGGGGTTGGGACCCACAGGTTGAGAACTCTAGAGGCACAGCGTGGGGCAGAAGTACTAGTTTAAGTTGATGCCTGCCTTTTATGTACATGAAAGAGAGACTTGGGTGCTCAGCAGTTGAGAAGGAGGTGTGAGGGGTGCTCAGTTTGATTGGGAAAGGTTAATTACATGGGAAATGAGTCTGGGATTCAGAGGATGTTTGCTCTAGATTTTGTGCAATGTTATATTAACACTGGGATCCTCTTTATTCAATTAACAAAATAAACTCATTTTGTTTGGTTTCATTTTACAGTTGCTTTAATCCCACTGAACATTTATACTATTATTTAATTTTACTAAACATTTGTAGATAGTAAAACACCTATAGAATTAAGCAACTGTAGGATATTAAAGACAGCCAGTTCTCACAGAGATTTGATCTGCTAATTAGCTACACTAATTTTATGGATCATTGCATCTCACTTAAAATGTATCTTTATATGTTTATAATCTTTCTATAATGAGCTTTTATTGAGTGCATGGGCCAATTTCTATGTGATGTACATGAGAAACTCCTTCCCCCACCTAAAAAAAAATACGTTCACAGACCTAGTAAATCACAGTAACGTTCTACTGAAAATGGTTCTGGTGGCATTATTAAATGAGTTATTTGGGACCACAATAGAAAATGCAAATACCTGAGGAGGAAAGAGAGTGTTATCCAAAATGGTTCAACGAAAGACAGTGATGGAGAGTAGTAAAGCCAACATCTAATAAGTTACTAGCAATATAAATTTATGAAGGAAAGATATGAGGGTCAAATTTTCTTTCATTATCACAGTAACCTTATATAGTCTTTGGATTTCAGCCTTTCTGTTAACTTAAATGAGATAAGCTAACATTTCTTAGTTTCTCAACAGGGATATTTATTTCAGAATTAATTATTGACTTTTGAAAATACATTTTAAAAACTTTAGATAAGCTACTGTGTATTGAACAGAATGGTCAGGTTGAAATGCTACTCACAAAGGTGAATTAAGCAGAGATGATCAAGAAATCACCCCAAGGTTTGTGTCCCAGGAAATAGTTCATGACCAAGAACAGCCTTCCTCATATGCCTTAGGGAAGACTCCTGAATGGCGCATTTATCTATCAGTGACAAGGCCAGCTACAGACCCTCCCAATTCTTATCCTTTGCCTCATAAATGATTAGGTGAATTGCTTACTTTTACTGAACAATTTGGACGTAATGCTCACTAATTCGATTTGACCAAGTGTTAAACAGGCACATTCTCTCTTTCCCTTAGGTCTCTGAACTTTGGGCCATTCTAGAACTGAACCAGTGGGACAGCTCCTCTCAGTGGCCCTCCGCAGAGTCAGCTGACCTCAGGGAAAAACATTCCCTGAACAGTTGTCTATTTATGCTCCCAACTCATCCCACTGCCTAACACTGGTTTCTTTCTAGCCTTGTTTACTCCTTCCTACAAAGAAAAGCCATTTCCTGCCTATCCAGTGAGACACTCACAGATGTAATAATGGTGGGAGCATTCCCCCTGTTGCAATCAATGGTCTCCCATCCCCCATCACAACTGTCTCTTTCCCCCTATTGCAATAGTCTTTTTTCTTTTTAAATGTATTTTTATTGATTTCAAAGAGGAAAGAAGTGGGAGAGAGAGATAGAAACTTCAGGGATGAGAGAGAATCATTGATTGGCTGCCTCCTGAATGCTCCACACTGGGGATTGAGATCACAACCCAGGCATGTGTTCTGAATGGGAATCCAACCATGACCTCCTGGTTCATAGGTTGACATTCATCCACTGAGCTATGCCACCTGGGTGCAATAGTCCTTTTAAATAATGTCTTTTATTACCTAAGTATGAGTATTTTTTATTGACACTATAATTATTTAAGCCAACCTAGACTATTTATCAGGAGTTATATGCCAGCCAGAAAAATCATTATTTTTTTTCTCTTCTTATCTCATTAGAAATTTTACTGCATATTTTAGAGATGCTGATGATACAAAGAAAATTATTAATAGAAATACATATTTACTACATGTATAGCACTTATAAAGTCTCTGTTTCAGGGAGGCTTGCCCTCCCTCTGGTAAATGAGTATGGGTTTGAAGACAAATGGGACTCTGGCAGAGTGTTTGGGGCAGAGATCAGATTATGAGGTCAGAAGTCTAAATAAGAGTTGTTCAGAGATCTCCTAAGAGATTTGGGAGCAGGATTACAAATGGAAAAAATCAAGGCCATGTTTTTTGAGAAAACCCTATTTGCAAAATGCAATGAAGAAAGAAAAAAGTTGAATGACAAATACAGAGGAAATAGAAGAAGCTAAACTTCTGAAGATTGTAGTCAAGATCTGAAAGTTAAGAATTCTTAGATTAATTAAGGGCAAATAGGCTGGGATTAAATATGGGTATATGAGACGAAAAAGTAGAAGGCTGTTTTTGTGTCATTATCTCCATCAACGCGTTGGAATTATAAGTTGGTCTTGGTGGTTCAGCAGAAGATAATATCAGGATGGGTGAGTATCCTTAAGTTAAATAATGAGGCTGGGTCAGTCTTCTGGAAATTGATGCTTTCCTAAAGTAATCAGAGTGGTATGTCTTGAAATGTTTTGAGATTTTATCAAGGTGGGAGATTGGTTTTTATATCTGTTCTTTATTTCCATACTTTTGTTAATGCACCAGATATTGCATTGGTTTGGGTGGTATAAGTGCCTTTTTCTTAGACACTTTATTTTCTAATGATGGGCAATTCAAGAGTTAATAGGCAGTACTATTGTTGACTGCCAAAGCTTTCTTCATGCTAGTGGGTGGGTCTGATAGAATAAAAATACAACTTAGCCTGGCAGTATTGTCTGGAATTAGCAAGATTCCAGAATCAGAGGCCAACTTCAATGGATGTATCTTCTACATGATCTCTTTCCTGGGAGGGTGTCATAGTACTGAGAAGGCCAATGAAGTTCTGAGCCCAACCTCCAATATCATACAAAGCACCACATCATCCAGCCTTTATTTCTTTGATCATATCACTCCCTTGTCTTGGATAACATTATTTCTCAAGAATATATGCCTTCCTGGATTTTAAATTTGTGAGCATTTTAATAAAATATTTTTTATTGGAACTTACCTCACATAATGTAGTCTATTACAGTAGGGTTCTGGTTGCAGAGAATTCTAGATGTTTCCTCTTATTTTAGAAATATATCCATCAAGCTGGATGGAGACGTTGCTGCCAAGTAAAAATATTACATTTTCTAGCTCTCTGGTTGCTAGGTACTGTGACTGATTTGGCCAATTGCATGTGAGCGGAAACAGCATGTAAAACTTCTAGGTGATGTCCTCAAATGCACTACATTTCTTCTTTTTTGCTTCCTGTTACCTGGAATGCTGATATGATCATTTGGTGGCAGGAGCTGGAGCAGCCATCTAGGTCATGATATGGAAGCTGTATGTGGAGGAAGTCGTACCAGAAAGGTATTTTATATTGTTTAAGTCACTGGCATTTGATATAGATTGGGAACTATATACCAATATTCTCTTAATAAATCCTCTGTAGATAAAAGAATGAATAAGAAGTTCTGTGTCAGTGGCTATATCTTGACTTAAAAGACTTGGCATCATACAGCTGGCCTAAGTAGCTAGGTCAGAAGTCCCATCCCAGAGGCCCATGGATTTGGTTTGTTACACAAACACATGTTGATTGGCACATATATTGTTTTAAAATTAAAATAATTATCAATGCATATATGATAGCAAATTATAAAAGAATATTCTTATTTGCGGATATCTTAAAAAATCAGATGATGTGCAACCCTCAGTCCACATTCTGGCCTTTCACCAAATGACAGAAATCAGAGAGTGCCCGTGCTCTCACAGTCACCAGTTCCAGCCAGCTTCTCTCATGTGTGTGACTGCCCATCCGCGTGGCCATTTGAGTTTGTGACCTACCATACAGTAGCCTAATAAAATAGACTTCCATTACTGATGAACACATGCTGCTTCACACAGACACACTTTTGAAATAGTCAAGGTGATGCTGTTGCACTGGAATTTCCTTCTCTTATGAGCTCTCCAGGTTAGGAGCTAATTACCCTTTGCCTTTTGTCCTTTACATTCACTTTGGTGGGAAAATACACTCCTAAGCTGCTTTATGGCCTCTAATGTAATTGAAGGCAGAACTAGGGGCATCCTGCATGGTTTAAGCTCTCAAACAGGACTGAGCATGAATAACCCTTCTAAACACGGGCAGGCTTCCTCTCAATGGTCCTCTCAGAATCACTTTCCTAGGAGCCGTGCCACTTGCTTCTCTGCACAATACATAGACCTTACGAATAATTAGGATTCTAGCCAAATCTGTGATAATTAGGAGCAAATCTCAACCTCACAACCTCATAAAGCCCTCAGAAAACCAGTACCTTCATCTAATTTACAATTTATGTCTTTGCATAAGAAATACGGAAACTTAGAGTAAAAATTGCTTCATGCATTGCATAAAAACAAGTTAAAATAAATTTGATGTTTTGTTCTTAATTGGAAAAAGCCATGTAACACTTTTGAGTACTTACCTTTGCATAGAGGGATAGGAGAGGGATGATGACACATTATAATATTCTTATACATTATAATATTATGAAATGTTCACTTGGTAATAAAACAATTAGAAAAATTACTAGAAGAAAATACATCAAATGTTAATATAATTGTGCTTCAGAAAGCATTATCTGAATGTAAACGTTCATAGAACCAAAGTATGCCAAACATTTTTTAAAAATATCCAGGAAATTAGGTCTTTATTAATTGCAACGAAGTTAGAATTTATCTCTATATATACTTATGAAAATTATCAAAGACACATTGACTTAGTATGCAAGTTGAACATTAGACACAAGTGGAAATTTGAATAGTCACATTTCTATACACATATTTCAGTATGAATTTGTCTATAAAAAAAAGTGTACCGGGTAGGCAAAGATGTGAACTCATCTCATCCCTGGGAATTTTAATTGGTAATGGTGAACTAGCCTCCTCTATAATCACAAATTCACTACCAAACTCCTGTTAAATGACTTTTATCTTACTGAAGTCAGTGTCTGATTGGTCCTCTTTGCCTTCCTATTTTCTTTTTTCTACCTTTTCTATTTTTCTAGTACAACCGTGAGAAAGATGTGGCTTTTAGACTTCAGTAATTTTCTGGAAAACTCAAACAGGATATTTATTTTCAACATTTTTATTTTCCAGGGTTCCCATCCCTGCCATGAAAATATTCCATTTCCCAGTGATTTGGCCATTTACAGAACTGAATTACTTAGAGAGTTGTGCGCCCAAGAAAATCCCTCAGGGAGTAAAATAAATAAATAAATAAATCATCTGATCGCCCAAGACTTGATCAGTCTCCTCTCCCATGAGTTCTTGCCTCTCTTCACACACTGTGAGAATCTGTACTCTTGTTCTATGTTTAATGTTTGAGGAATGCAGAGGGATTTGAATGACAACCTAGAGAACATTGGATAAGCAGTATATGTTTAAATCTTCTGTTTTCTCTTACTCACTCCACAACTGAAGCCCCAAAACTTTCTGCTAGACATATTTCTGTAGAGTTTGATGGCCTTAACTATTGTTAGTACATTTTTACTACAAATGTTCTTTTTTATGGTCTTATTTTTTACATTGACACGCATTACTTTGAATCTTTTGCCATGTAAACTGAGCTTCAGGTTACAGTTCCAAATATTGAGATTCTAGACCTTAATCAGAAGTGCAGATTTAACCAGCAGATCCCTTAGTGGTCTCATGAGCAGACCCTGTGAACTTCCAGAAGACTGAAATTGAATAGTTCTTATTTTTGTAAACACATCTAGGTTTCAGCTTATACCTAGATGGCCAAATCACGTTCTGATAGTAGAAGTGTAATTTCAATAGAAATTATTTCCTCAAAATGACCAATGTAATATTACTTTTCTATGATCCATATACAATTTACTACCTTAATTTTATTGCCACTTTATTTTTCTCAATTTTCAATTTCCATTCCATTTTTAGGTGCATTAAACCATACATACATTAAAAATAGAGAGTCCCACTGAGGAAGACACACAGATGATTAAATAAAACAGCTAAATACTTTGCTAATTTACTTCTATGTCTTCATAAACAACAGTTGTTCAGGTCTAAATGAAACATATTCTGCCAGGGCATTCTTCTCCAATGCCATTCTTGTTTGTCACCTAGAAATCTACATCTTCTTGATATCCGTAAAGTAAACGTGTCAAAATATAAAACAATTCCTTGAAAATCAAATCATAATGCTAGCCAAAGAAATGTCAAGAAAAAGGTGATTTAACTTCCAATCCAGAAAATAGTAAGAACTCACTGAGATGTTGTTATTTTGGGTTGAAAATGTTGATTACCTCTTCCTTCCAAAGATGATCATTGCTTAAAATATCTGGGAAAACATATGGGCAGTCGTATAAAATACACATTTGACTTGGGTCAAAAGTAAAAGAAAACCCATGAAAATTGGAAAGAGGCATACTTTTAAGGGACACAGCTGAAAGTACGACAGAATGCTGAGACCTTTTCTCAGAGTGTTTTATTCTAGCCCACTGCGCTAGATTCAATAGCAAAACAAACTCAAACAGCTTAAATAAAGCAATCCAATGAAAGAAAAATTCAGTCTCATGAATTTTTCTTAGCTTTATACTAGGAAAATATTATCCTGTTTCAACCAATGAGATGTGTGTAGCGATACATGAAAAAATAATAAGATATGTATATTATGACTATAGTATCTATGTAAGATACTCAGAAAGCTCAATGGTCAATACACTGAAAATTAAAGCACTCCCTTGTTTTTAAAAAATCATGGTCCTACCTAATGCTGACAAACTGATGGGAAGAAACGAATGTACAGGTACAGGTGCTCTCCTTAACCTCGCAATTCTTTGCTTTCTGGGTAGTTCACATTTGCCATTTGAGAGAAGAAAAAAAGAACAATGAGGCTCTTCGGTGGATGTTTTACAAATTAGTATTAATTTAGATTAAGAGGCTTCACATGCAAAAGAACAAATGAATGGCAGGGAAGAAGACTCACTTCTGTAGAGGCTCAGGAGTGCATCTCACTAGTTGGTTGAGCTGTCCCTTCACATCAAGGTCAGAGTAAAGAGTTTTATTGAGAGAAATGAAAAAATATATCAGTGGAAAGTCAGCTGTGGATATATTTGTCTTTAATCTCTTAAGAGCACTGTTAAAGCAGTATTAATGTTTTGTCTCCCTCAAAGCCATGCAAATGAGAATAAAACCAATGCAAGGTTTTCTGTTACGGAATTTACTTCTTTGTATAGGAATGTGCTCTCTGATGCCCTAGTCATAAGTCTTTTAAGATGCAAAGGTGGAAAAGAAGCATTTTTCTTCTTTCAGTAAAAATCATTAATATATTCAAGGTTTAACATTCCCTTTACAAGTGTTTCTGAGTGTACCATATGGCACCAGTTAGATTTGAAGGTTTTCATCTTTGTTTTTTTAAATCTGAGTGATTTAAAAAATCATAAGCTCAAACATACTGGTTATTTTTTAATAAGCATAAAAATTCTCTACAACACCAAGTGCATGTTTTAACAGGAAGGAATAAAAAATACATGGCAATATAATAATTGACTCATTTAGTTAAGAGCTGCTTTGAAGCCTTAATATAAAGGATAAGCAGTCATTAGCTTATTAGCTCACATTGGAGAAAGCACTGATTTTTTTTTAAAGTGCTGCAATATATATCTCGATAAATTGTAAAATGCCTCTCCCCCATTCAGTGCCCCCTCCCTGGTTCTTCATTCACAGAGGAGTGAGCTTGTTTTAGGTAACTGATGCAGTTGAGTTGGAAACATTAATATATTTGAACAGATGTGTGTCAACATCACTCTGCAAAAAATTAAAACAAAAAAAAAGGTTGTTGTAACCCGCATTGGTGCACAACATACCAAAATAAAAGCCAATAAAGTTCTATACTTGCACGAGAACTTTCTTATGAAAATAAAACTGAAAATTATAATGTTGAACATTCAAAAATTTAAATGTATTTGCCAAAATATTTCATTAACTGGTCTTTTTAACCCTGATGATGGAGCACTTCAAACAAGACATTCTAAGAATACATTTTAGAAAAGTGAGTAGGACTTACACTAATGAATAAGCTAGTATTTCTTTTTTTTCTTTTTTTTAAATTACATCTTTATTGTTCAGATTACTACAGATGTTCCTTTTTTTTAACCCCCATAGCTCCCCTCCACCTGGTTCCTCCCCCCCACCCCATGCCCTTATCCCCACCACTGTCTTCATCCATAGATGTAAGATTTTTGTCCAGTCTCTTCCCATGCCCCTCACACCCCCATCCCCTTGAGAATTGTCAGTCCATTCCCTTTGTATGCCCTTACTTCTATTCTATTCACCAGTTTATTCTGTTCATCAGATATTTCTATTGACTTGTTATATTCATTGATTGATAGATATGTATTTGTTGTCACTTTGTTGTTCATAATTTTTATTTTTACCTTTTCCTTTTTCTTCCTCTTCTTAAAGAATGCCCTTCAGCATTTCAAATAATCCTGCTTTGGTGGTGATGTACTCCTTTAGCTTTTTCTCGTCTGTGAAGCTCTTTATCTGACCATCAATTTTACATGATAGCTTTGTTGGGTAGAGTAATCTTTGTTGTAGGTTCTTACTATTCATCGCTTTGAATATTTCTTGCCACTCCCTTCTGGCCTGCATGATTTCTGTTGAGAAATCAGCTGACAGCTGTGTGGGTGCCCCCTTGTAGGTAACTGACTGCCTTTCTCTTGCTGCTTTTAATATTCTCTCTTTGTCTTTTGAAGCAGGGGATTTCCCAGGGGTGAGGACGGCGGAGCCCCTAGCATAGGATGCTTGCATGCACGACTCCGGAGACCAGGTTCTGGGACGCAGGTCTAACTTTATTGAGGAAGTACAGGTATTTATAGGTGGAGGTGGCCAATCATGGAACACCATCTCAGGGGAGCCAATGAAAGGTCAGGGTACTATGTAGGCGGCTCTGGGAGGGGCTCAGGCGGGCGTTGCCATCTCCCTGGTGTGCCAGAAAGATCTGAAATGCTGGAGTAAGCTCACAGCATGCATCAGCCTCTGCACAGAGACAAAACCTCCTGTGCTCTACCTACAGTCTTTTGCCCTTGACATTTTAATTATGATGTGTCTCGGTGTGGTCCTCCTTGGATTCCTTTTGTTTGGGATTCTCTGCGCTTCCTGGACTTGTAAGTCTATTTCTTTCACCAGGTAGGGGAAGTTTTCTATTATTATTTCTTCAAATAGGTTTCCAATATCTTGCTTTCTCTCTTCTTCTGGCACCCCTATAATTCTGATGTTGGTACACTTAAAGTTGTCCCAGATGCTCCTTACACTATCTTCACACTTCTGGTTTCTTTTTTCTTTTCCATTTGGGTACTTTTTGCATCTTTATATTTCAAATATTTGACTTGATTTTTGCAAACCTCTAGTCTGCTGTTGGATCTCTGTATAATATTCTTTATTTCAGTGAGTGTATGCTTAATTTCTAGATGGTTCTTTTTCATATCTTCAAAGGTCTCACTAGATTTATTGAGGGTCTCACTAAATTTATCAACGGTTTCTAGAAAATTCTTGAAAAATCTTAAAACCATGGTTTTGAATTCTATATACAGTCATTTGCTTTCCTCCATTTCTGCCATTTGTGATCTGTTTTTTGTCTCTGCATTTTGGCTGCTTCCCTGCATTGATAGAGTGGTGATCTGTGTCCCAGCTGCAGTCTGTTAAGGTAGGCTGCAGGCAGGCAGGCGCATAGCTTGGGTTAGGTTGTAAATTGGGTGGGGTGGGGTCTCAGAATCACCAGGGTGGAGCAACCTGCAATGGCTGCCCCTCAGCTGGCTCCGCAGCTGCTCTGGGTTTTGGTGTCTCTATGCCCTAGCGTCTGTGCGCCCCTGAGTCCCCGAGTCTCGGAACTCTGCGTCAATGATCACTGCGAACAGCTCTGCTAGAAGCCACTCATCTTCCTCCCCGTTGCCAGACAGACTGCACTGAGTTCAGTGCAACCCCAGATCTTGTAATCCCTTACAAACTACCAACCCAGGTGCCACTGCCGCCAGTTTTGCGCGTGTCCGTACCTCTCAGTTTTGGCGCCAAGAACTTCTACTCAGTCTCAATGCACTCCTTCTCTTGTCTTCTAGTTGTAAAGCTTCCACTCCCTTGGTTCTGGAGGATGGCCATTTAGGTTTATAGTTGTACTAGGAGCCCGGTGCACAAAATTCATGCACGGGGAATGGGGGAGTGTCCCTCAGCCCCACCTGCACCCTCTCCAATATGGAGTTCTTGGGGACTCTCACAATCCAGGACCTCTGCTTCTTAACCACTGACCTGCCTGCCTGCCCTAACCACTCTGCCTGCCTGCCTGCCTGATCCCCCTAACTGCCCTCCCCTGCTGGCCTGGTCACCCCTATTAACTTTCTTTTTTAATCTTATCCCCTTCATGCACAATTGTATTTGACTTTCTTATTGGCTCTTCCTCTCACACAATTTTTCTCCTTTATGTAACACTTTTCCTACTGACTCATCATTTATAAACTTTTCTTTCCTTCTTATTTCCTACTTCTGTTCCATTATCATTCTTCCTGTTTTTCTACTACCCTCCTTCCCTTCCCACATTCCTTCTTTCCTTTATCTTTACCCTACCCTCCCTCCCCTTTTCCTTCCTTCCCACCTTAATTTTTTTATTCACTTCCTCCCTCTGACCTGCTTTGCTTCCTGCCCCATTCCTTCCTTCTTCCCATTCTCCTTTTAAGCTCTACCAGCTCCCCATTTATAACTTTTCTTCCCTCCCTCTTTTTCTCTCATCCTACCGTTGCCATACATTCTTCTTTACTTACTGCCACTGTTTTAATACCTATCTACCTGCCTAATTATCCACTATCATTTATCTTTTTTTCTTTTCTGACTTCTTTTAAAATCTGTCCCCAGTACACAACTATATTTGCTTTTTATTATAGGCCCTACAGTTCCCTCAGACATCCTCTTTTTTTTTAACTCTGCTGTTCACTGACTCTTTTATAAAGTTCTTTCCTCCATCCTGTTCCACTCCTCCCCCACCTGGTTACTTCCCCCCAAACTCTCCCTGTCTGCTACTCCCTCTGCCCGCCCCCTGTCCATCTCTCCATCTCCTGGCTCCTGTGAGTTCACCCCAGCTCTGAAGGGAGACGGGGCCTCTCACAGGAGACCCCTGCCACTGTGGCAGAGAAAATGGAGCCAGCGAGAGAGTGGGCCCAGGAGGAGGTGTGTGTGAGAGAGGGAGCAGCCCTCTTTCCCTCCTTAAAGCTTCCATGGTCAGGGGGCATTAACCCCCAGCTCAGGGCTCAGCCCCAGCCAGGTGGCAGCTGCGCATGCAGCCCTGGCACTGGAGCTGCAAAGTAGGAGCACCTCCACCTCTGGACCATCCACCCCTCCATTCGGGGACCCGCCAATGGCACAGTTTCTGTCTCCCCTGGACCGCAGTGTGGGCTCACTTCTCCTGCCCCGTGGCTGCCACCTGGAAAACGCCCGAGATGGCCAGGGCACACACACAGGAAGCTCGAGCCTCCTGTGTGTGTGCACCAGCCATCGGGTGCTTTCCAGGCTGCAGCCTCCGGGGCGGCTGGCTGTTCCCGCCCCTTCGGCGAGGGCTGGCTTTTCCCGGGGTGGGGGGCAGACTGGGAAGGTCTTACAGGCTGGCTTGCTCCTCTCGCCCTGCAGCTGTGGCCTGGATCCTGAGGCAGAGGTCTTCCATCTGTCCTGCAGGACCTGGGAGCTGCGGCCTCCTCCGTCTTGCCTGGGCTAATTTGCATACCATTGCTCTGATTGGCTGGTGAGCGTGGCTTAGGTGTCCCAAAGAAATGATCAATTTTAATATTATGCTTTTATTAGATTAGATTTTTTAATGTGGCTGTGGGAGGCTGCACATTTAGGTCTATACCTTATGCCACCACCTTGGTTCTCTCAAGCTAGTATTTCTTGAACCTTGTATTTTGACACAGGAACTGGTGTGATAAAGTACTGTTGATCAAGGTGTTTTGATATACTGTTTCCTTTTCCTTTTTAAAGGGCTTTTTTTTTTTCCTAATGCTTTTCAATTCAATTTATGTTAATTTCTGAAAAGATTTTTCTTACTCATGAGGAATTTATGTCCATTTTCTCCTACACATTTTTTCCAGAAAAATTAATGGACTAAGATTGTATCAAAATATAATGGAAACATTAGAAAATGAAGACATTGTGATGTACATGGCAAAATAATTGTGGTCTTATTGGATTCCCCTGTTATAGGCACAGAAGTCCCTGGAATTACATAATTCTAAAGCTGACATTTAAAAGGATAAATGACATATGCATTGTTCACCTGACTTTTATAATTTTGTCTATCTATATATTCAATAAATATTAATTGAGCACATATTATTCTGTATGCACCATTTGAAATTCTTATGAGTGACATGAAGACTGCAATTCACATTCTCAAGAAACTAACAGTCCGTGAAAAAAGAAGACAGTTACAATTATAAAAATTATAACAGAGATAACTACAGATAGTTACAGCAGAAAATAGCAAGTTACTCAAAAGATATAATTCCAGTAGACCTTTGAAAGATCAGTAGGAGTTATTCTGGTAGAGAGGGAGAAAGAGGGGGAAAAAATGCAGGTTGTGAGAGTATGTGTAACAAATAAAGATGTGGTTCAAATATCAGTGTGGTACATTAATATGAAAGGAAGTTAGAGGGAAATTTTAGATATTTGAAGTCTTCACCTATAGTCTTTTTATTTTAGTTTATTTTTAAGTTATAATCAACATACACTATTGTATTTTTTAGGTGTACAACATAGGGGTTACACATTTATATATCTGACAAAGTGATCACCATGATAAGTCTGGTCCCCATCTAATACCACACATAGTTGTTACAGCATTATTAACTGTATTCTTATGTTGCATTTTACATCCCTGTAACTAATTTTATAATTGGCAGTTTGTATTTCTTAATTATTTACCTTTTCTACCATCCCCTCATTGCCCCTCTGATATGATGACCATCAGTTATTCCTCTATATCTCTGAGAGTTTGCTACTATTTTACTTTATTTGTTCATTTATTTTGTTTTTTAATTTCCGAATATAAGTGAAATCATATATCTTTCTTTCTCTGTGTTATTTTACTTAATACAGTACCTTCTAGTTTCATTCACATTGTTGCAAATGGCAATATTTCATTCTTTCCTATGGCTGAATAATATTTTATTGTACATATGTACCCATTCTCTTTATCCATTTATCTATTGATAGACTGTTAGCTTGCTTCCATATCTTGGCTATTGTAAACAGTGCTGCAATGAATATAAGGGTGCATATGTATTTTTAAATTAGAGTTTTCAGCTTCTTTGGATAAATACCCAAAAGAGAGATTGCAAGGTCATACGGCCATCTTACTTTTAACTTTTTAACAAGCCTTCACAGTGTTTTCTACAGTGGCTGTACCAGTTTATAATCCTGCCAATAGTGGGCAAGGGCTCCTTTTCTCCCACTTCTTGCCAACACTTATTCTTTGTTGCCTTTTTGAGAGTTGTCATTCTGACAGGTGTGAGGTAATATCTCGGGGTGGGTGATTGGCATTTCCCTAATGATTACTTATGTGAAGCATCTTTCAGTGTCTGTTGGCCATTTGTATGTCATCTTTGGAGAAATGTCTATTCAGGTCTTCTGCCCATTTTTAAAATGAGATTGTTTGTTTTACTGATATTGAGTTGCGTGAGTTCACAAATTGTCTTTATACCCGATCCTTTTCAAACCAACAGGGAAGCACTGTAAGATTTTAATCATAGTAGTAACAAAATTAGATGTCAGCCATGCAGAGGGTAAGTTAACAAGAATATGAGAACTTAAAGGAAACCACTGCAGTAATTTACATAAAAAATAAAGGGAACTTGAGGTAACCATTAGCAGTAGAGATACAGAGAAGATATATAAAAGCAGTGGTTCTCAACCTTCCTAATGCCGCAACCCTTTAATACAGTTCCTCATGTTGTGGTAACCCCCAACCATAAAATCATTTTGGTTGTTACTTCATAACTGTAATTTTGCTACTGTTATGAATCATAATGTAAATATACAATATGCAGGATGTATTTAGGCGGCCCCTGTGAAAGGGTCGTTAGACCCCCCCAAAGGGGTCGCAACCCACAGGTTGAGAACCACTGTATAAAAGGAACAAAGCAGAGGATATGGCGATAAGGTATCCAGTTGGTAAGTTTTCTAGGTGCCTCCCATTCTAGTTTGGGAGATTGAGTAGGTGATAGTACTAATCTCCAAATTGGGGAATATAGGAAGAGGAAAATGTTTAGGTGTTTATAATAGAGAGGAGATGAGGGAACTCAAACAAAGAATTTTGGAGTTTTACAAGTTGAATTTAAGATACTACTAGAAAATATACATATATTTCAACTTTTCAATAAGTCTTTGGAGTAGATGTATCTTCAAGAAAAGATTCAGAGAATAATCTGCATAGTGTATACATAGTAATGGTATTTCAAGAAAAGGATGTGTGTCAAAGCTCACAAGAAAAGTGTGATGTGAGAAGAAAGGGGGGCCAAGGGCATTCTGGTTGAACACCAATATTTAAGGTGAAAGCAGAAAATAGGAGCATCAAAGAACAAGAGATGGGAAAGCGAAGGAGGTGAGGACAACTCATGGAAACAGTAGCATTGTGGCGCCTGGCCAGTGTGGCTCAGTGGTTGAGCACCAACTTATGAACCAGGAGGTCACAGTTCAATTCCCAGTCAGGGCACATTCCCCGAGTTGTGGGATCAATTCCCAGTGGGGGGCATGCAGGTGGCAGCCTGTTGATGATTCTCTCTCATCATTGATGTTTCTATCTTTCTCTTCCTCTCCCTTCCTCTCTGAAATCAATAAAAATAAATTTTTAAAAAAGAGTGGCATTGTGGAAGTTAATATGGGTAGAAGTTTAAGACAAAAGATTAATCAGCTGCATTAAATATCTAGGCAGAGCGTCAATCATATAAGGTCCATATTAACTAGGTCATCAGTAACTTTGGGAAGAAGAGTTTTAGAGGTAGGAGGAGAAAAAATCACCCATGCCAAGGAGTAAATTTCAAGAGGCTGGAAGATCAAATAGTATATGTCTTTAGAATAGGGGTGGGGAACCATTTTTTCTGCTGAGGGCCATTTGGATGTTTATAATATCATTCTCTATTCAAACAAAATTATCAACTTAAAAATTAGCCTGCTCTATTTAGTCAAACATTTCATTAACTCACCCCTAATGAATTGGAGTGCCAGACCAAATGATTTTTCCGTCCTTATACAGCCCAAGGGTCAGTCGGATGTTCCCTGATAGCTTTAGAATAAAGTTGGCTTAATGGAGAATAAAATATATCCACAGAATGTTCCCGTATGTCCTGAAGAAATTAACTGGCAGGAATAAGAGGAATTCACAATAGGGGAGATATCATTTTGCTCAATTCACTAGACCAACTATCTGAAAATAAGAAGACAATTTATATGATACTGATAAAATGAAAGGCGAAATGACCTGGTGAGGAAAGAATGAGGAAGTCAGATAAAAGGTATGGAATGGGAGTTAGAAACAAAACTAAGATGATTGAGTTTAAGATTTCAGAAGTAAATATGTTCCCTTTGAGGAAAAGATCTAGGATGTGGCTATGGATGCAAAGTGCCAAGACGAAAGAGTAGAAAATTATATGTGAGTTGAAAAGGTGAAGAACTGACACAAAGTGGTAGCCTCGCTAACAGTTTAGGCATCTCCAAAGAGGATGGGAAAAGCTCTAAAGTACAAAACCTTGAATCTGATACCAAAGTCATGGGAGTCTGTGGGAAGCCAACAGTAAGGTAAATAAATGACATTATTAAGAAGTGGTCTTACTAGAAAGGAAAGATGACAGTGAACACGGGGATCCAGGAAACTGCTGGCCCTGTTTCCCTAGCCAAGCATATGCACGGTGTGAATGAAAAACAGCTCTGCTGATGAGAACCAAGGTGGGGGCCACACGTGAGTTTTAGAGCCACATTTTGGTAAGCGGTAGAGGAAGAAGGTCCTGTGATGCATATAGGAGTTTGTTAAAAAGAAATAGTGATCTAAGGATGCCAAGCAAATGGCTATAATTTTTTAAATTCCTGCTTTTCTTGACTCATATTGCTGACTCTGAGGTTGGGGGTCGAGGTGACCTGGTTTATTCCATTATTCATTCAAAGTCACAAGTAGGCTGACTTCCCAAGACTTTGGGACACATTACTAAAACACATTATTGTTAGCAGTAATAATTCAATTTATTATGAGATGGTAGGATTCAATTACATATAGGGGTTGCAGTTAGCAAATTGAAAGAACCTTTATTGAAATCCTTATTAACCAGTTAGTATAATCTGGCTTCAGTGTTTTATGTTGAGTCCCTTATTCTATAGATTAAAGACATTAAAATCTTCCCCTTGTTTTAAGGCAGACATGCCATTGAAGCTATTCAACTTTCAAATTCTGCTTTGTCATCAGCTTAGTTCAAATGCTTTTGTGGACTTATCCCTTGTTAGGCATCATCAAGGCTTGCACCAACAGAACATTTTAACCTCTAAACACAGGAAAAGCAACAAACAGGTGAAGATCAACAAACACTGCAGGAAGATTGTAAGTGACTAATCAGATGGAAGAAATGTCTAAAAAGAGCAGGCAGGAAAATGGAATGCCAACTGTTGTAGCCAGAAGCTTGAAAAGGTGAGAATTGATGGCAGACTGCCAAAGAAACCTCAGGCCCTGCAAACCCAACGTTATGAGAAATAGAAGCACTGGCGCCCCTCTCTCTCTCTCTCTCTCTCTCTCTCTCTCTCTCTCTCTCTCTCTCTCTCTCTCACACACACACACACACACACACAAAAGAAAGTAACAGCAAATTTTAAACAGTGACATCTGAAAACTGTCAGAGTTTTGCTGGAAAACTATCTCATTCTAGATTTAGGTCAAAGTGAAAATATTATAGGGTGGACTTGAGAATCAGAAAGGTTAGAGACAAATTCCTGCTTTTTGCACTAAATGATTATCTGCCTTGAACAAGTTCTTGAATATTTCTAGGTTTCCACTTCCTCAATTTTAAAACAGGAATGAAAAACCATCCCTATGTCTAAGCTGGTCATGGAGATTGAATGTGGGAATGCAGGAAGGTCTCCAAAGCAAGCCCACACAGAGGGAGCACGTCACAGAGGGAGTACATCACAGGTGTTGGCAGTTACACATTAATGGAATTCTTTTGTTTCCTTGCTGCTGCTTCTAATGTGTCCCCCTTTTCATTTAAAGCAATGACAATTTCAGGAGGGCTTGCCTTTCAAATACTGCTGTAGTTTCTCCTGCCTTCTAACTCAAGTCTCTGTCTTATTTAGATTCCTCTACTTCCAAATAAGAAATCTTGATGCCATTTTCTCCCTAAAATGTATTCTCTTCTTCCAAATGCCTTCTCCTCTCTGTTCACCTTTATGGCCCCTTTCAAGCTATAATTGAAATCCAAGCAATTTCTTACATTGAACTCCTATATTGGTCACTTATTTAGCCATTTTAGAATTTCTATAACATCTAAAAAAATCATCATGTACCTTCAACCATTTGTGTTTTTAATATTTAAGACTTAGACAATTTTATAATTTTAGCTTTGTCAGGACACAAACTCAAGGTCTTTTGAATTTGTTGAAAATGCTCCGCCTTGTTTACTATAGTTGTAGTAAAAATGTGTGATTCATTGGACATCACATAGTATATACTGCAGTTTTTCATTATTTAATAATGTCTACAAATGAAATATGGGGACATTTTTGCAGATAACTCTCCAGTGATAAACTTTCACAAAAGATATTTTTATAATAAATTTATCAGTTATGCTAATAATAGACTTAAAAGGAGTACATTTCGTTTTTAACAAATATTTTGTGCCCTAACTATTTACCAGGAACTGCTATGGACTCTGGAAATATAACAGTGAAAAGATCAATATGCTCTTACAGGTAAATTAATGAAAAAAATATTCTAAGATAGTGGTAAATGCAATAACACACACACAAAAAAAACCACAAAAAAGCAAATAGAGAGATATAATTACAGGATAGTTGAAGAGGTAGGAAGGTTAGATTGAATAGTCAAGGAAATCTTAAATGTGAAGGTGACATTTGAGCTACACTTTGAATGAGAGAATTGTACATTCAAAAAAGAGACATCAGTAAAATTCAAGGAACATGAAGCAAAGTTAAGCTTATATGCTCAAAAAGGTTGCTGAGAATGTAGTATAAGGAAAATATGTTATGAGATTATGCAGGACTTTGTAAGCCTTATTAAATTGTAGGAAGCTAATGAAGAATTTTAGGAAGATGATTAACATTATATGACTTAAATTTTCAAAGATCTCTGCTGATGCCATGTGAAGAGAAATTAGAAGAGGACAAAGACAGAATTACGAAGATAATCTAATATGGTATTGTAATAGTTCAGGTTATAGATTATAGCAGACTGGACTAGAATTACAGCAATAAAGATGCTAAAAGTGCCAGATTATTACAAATTCTGGAGATATAATCTATAATATTGTTGATAGGTGGAATGTTGGGATATGGAAAATGCATCCTAGTAATGAGGTAAAAGGTGATATTCATTAAGATGAGGCAGTTTGGGTAGGAGGAGGACTTAAGGAGAAGAGAATAATCAAAAGTTAATTTATGCATAGTCCATGGAACAGGCAATAGGATAGAGAAGATCTAGAGGTGGGGTGGGTAGGGGCTGAGAGAAGGGGGGAAAGGGAGGGAAATGGGACATATCTGTAATACTATCCTATATAATAAAGAGATAATATGCAAATTAATGCTTACACCTTCACAAGATGGCTGCCTACAACCAAGCCAGCAGGGGGGTTAGTGAGGGATGATCAAACAACTGAACAGCAGGCTGCATGGGGTGACCAGGCCAGTGGGGAGGCCATGAGGGGTGACCAGGCCAGCAGGCAGATGAGCAATTAGTAGCCAATGGTCCTGGATTAAAAAGGGTGCAGGCTTGGCTGAGGAGACCCTCCCCCTGCACAAATTTCATGCACTGAACCTCTAGTCAACAATAAAAATATATTTAAAAATGAAAAAAAAATATTTGTATTGTTTAAATGCCAGCTTTTGTTTCTTTCAAGGCTAGTAATCTTGTATAGTTACTTTTTCAAATCTGCTCTGTTAATTTTTAAAGTTTACTTATATATTTTTTCTCAATTAAGGCATTACATATGTGTCCTTATCTCCCCATTGCTCACCCCACCTCACCCCACTCATGCCCTCACCCCCCTGGTGTCTGTGTCCATTGGGTAGGCTTATATGGATGCATACAAGTCCTTTGGTTGATCTCTTCCCCTTACCCCCGTCCTTCCCTACCTTCCCGCTGAGGTTTGATGGTCTGATCAATGCTTCTCTGTTTCTGGATCTGTTTTTGTTCATCAGTTTATGTTATTCATTATATCCATAATAGAGATCATGTGATATTTATCTTTCTCTGACTTATAAAAATAAGCTTCTCTTTTGTAAGCAGAATTGTTTATGATCCATTTCTGATAAGTTTATGATCCAAAGTATTTACAGTTTGTTTCTGTTGCCCTTTGTGTGTGTGTGTGTGTGTGCATGTGTGTGTCCTTCACAGTGTCTTATTTCCTTATGTTTCTTGTTATCTTAAGCTGTGAGGTGGAAATAAACATAAATATAAATATGTAGCCATAATTTGAGCATTAGGATAAATGTAACTTCTCCAGACAGAATTTATAATTTATTCTGTAAGGTCCTGGAGATAATAGCAATCCACGATCTATTTGAACAAGGTTGAAGAACAAATTCTACCCGCCCCCCCCCACCTCCAATTTAAAATTATGCTATAATTCCATCTAATGGCTTTTCCTTTTCTACCTTTCCTTCTCTTTAAAGAGTGGAGTTTTTATGGTCTTGATTTTGATTGCTATTCTGCTTATCTTGCAATAACTGCCATACTCATTTATCTCTCTCAGTTTCCAATTTTTCTCCATTTTGACCTGATAATTTCTTATTGTCTTGTCAGGCTTTTCAGATGATTTGAAAATATATCTTCTCCATTCTTTTTGGCTACCTAGGTGTGGGGCTTGGGGAAGACTGGTCTAATTAGCTAACCAATTATTATAGGAAACAAAGTGAAAGGTTTCATTTTCAGCATGCAAGATATTGATAGATAAAACTAAGTGTACATATTGAGTGGGAAAGTGGATATCTGAGTCAAATTTTCTCAGGAGAGTACAATGTTGGCGATGTAATTTAGGGAAACATCACCATATGGATGTCACTAAAAGCCAGAGATCAGATGAGATCACTTAATATGTTACTATAAATAGAGAAGAGGGTCAATGGTCAAGAATCAAAGGCTAGAACATATAGAAAGGTCAGAATAAGGAAGAAATTGACAAATACTAGGAAGAAGCAGTAAACTAGGATATCATGATGCAACTATAGTTGAGGGAAGAAAATATTTCAAAAAGGGAAGGTAGCCAACTGTGCCAAATGATCCTGAGAGACTAAATAAATGAGAACAAAGAAGTAACTACTGATTTTGATAATATGGAACTCAAAGACAAAACCATTTTGGGGGGGGGGGCAGCATGACTAAAACTTTAATGGAGTAGTCTGAGGAGGTAATAGTATAAGAAGGCAGGGAGATACTGAATGCTGACAACTCAATATGAATTTTCTCTGTAAGAAAGGAGAAAAATGGGGCAGCAGATAGAGAAGAATTTATGATCAAGTTAGAGAATACTTTAAAATAGAAAATGACATGATTGATTTCTTATGGAACTGATCTTGTAGAAAGAAAGGAATTGCTGATGTAGGAATGAATAACAATACTTGAAATAAGCCAGCAAGAGAAAAATATCACATGATTTCACTTAAATGTAAAATCTAATAAACAAAATAAACTGAGGAACAAAATAGATCCATAGACATTAAAACATGCAATAGACAGAGTAATCATAGAGGGAAGGGGTGGGGCGGGAAGAGATTAACCAAAGAATTTATATGCATATATGCATACCTTTGGACACAGACAATAGTGTGGTGAAGGCCTGGGGAGGGGAGGAGGGACAAGAGTGGGAGGATTAATGGGGCAGGACAAGGGGAGGGGATGGGACATTTGTAATACTTTCAACAATAAATATAAATTTTAAAAAAACTATTTGAATGGGCAAGAGGGGAGAGAATGAAGGTTTTATTCAACTAGAGAGGTTTCTTCCATCTGATTAAAAAGGAAAGCAAAGCAAATAGGTTGAGATTCATGTAGGTTGACACAATTGGTGCTGAGAGTTTATCGTAGTATTAGATTTTCTTGGTCTTCACTGGGGATAGACTTATTTCCCATATATTTTATATCTCTGACAAGAAATTGTATGTTGGAGAAGAACAGAGAAACGTATCCAGGAGAAAGTGACTACGATTATAAGAGGGTCTCAGAATTTTACTTCTCAAGGAATGCGTGCAGGGACTGGGTATATTTAGTCTCTTGGAAAGACTTTGGGCAGACACACTTCAAATCACTGGAGAGTAGTTATGAAGCAAAGGCAGTGGTCTTTTGTGTGAGTA
Source organism: Murina feae (assembly GCA_004026665.1). Lineage (NCBI taxonomy): Eukaryota > Metazoa > Chordata > Mammalia > Chiroptera > Vespertilionidae > Murina > Murina feae. The sequence continues at coordinate 1,564 of PVJC01024579.1, read as the reverse complement.
GTTCCAGAACACAAAACTATGACCAGCAGACGAAAGCCATTGGGAGGTAGATTTTGATTCATAATAAAAATAAATTTTGTGAACGGCCAGAACTTCACAATTTTGAAGTCATGAAGCTCCCTCCCCAGAAAATGTTCAGGAACCTGACTGACCACCATGAGGGCATTGTGGAGATAATGCTTACATTGAAATGAGAAATTATGTCAGACATTTCCAGTCCATATCAGGCATGATTTCTGTGTCTGGTTCATCTCTTCAAATAATTTCTCAGAATGTTCTTTCTTCCTTACATTTCTATCTCAATGGTAGCATTGTAACTTCTCAATTGTACTTAATGGAGACTGAAAAAAGATGTGGTGAGATAGGAACTACAGCTGAGATTGCCTCTTATGGTCATATTTTTGCAAACTTTACAGACAACGTTGTGGTGTCGTCCAATTCATCTGACCCAGGTTTATCAGGGAAATTGGAGGAATCACATAACCAATTCCCAGTCTCTACTTCTTGTAATGCTTTTGCACTTGAGTCTGTGCATAAGATGCTTCAGTGGGGTTATTGCTTAATTAATTAGAGACAAGATAATAATAAAATATTAAAGAGAAAATTGTAGATTACAGAGTCCGCTGTTTAGCAATGACATGGACTAATTCGACAATTGAAGGGTCAGTACCTGCAAAAGTAAGGACACTGCTTACAAGCATTAGCATCCAACTGGTGACAATGTGCACGCCAGGATAATGAACTTAAAACAATAGTAATTAGCAGGCTAAGACAAAGGATTAAACTAAAAAATGAATGGTGCTGTGCTTTCCACTTGCTTGTAGAACAGAATTAAGCCAACTTAATCCATTTTAATTCATTGTGAAACCTGCAGTGCAAATGAGATGGATTCAAGGGTCAGGTTCAGCTCCTGGGAAAGTACGATACATTCACCTGTGACAATTCTTTCTGGAATGATAAAGTGAGGGAAGTCTCTTAAGAACTCTGAATGACTCCATAAGGTCCCCAGAGATCAGGTGTCAAAGTTGTCTATCAGATGCCTGAAAAGAAAAAAGGAAAGCATTACTCCATGCTATTGTGAGACAGTTGTCATTGACTGATCAGGCCTTTGAAGCACGCTTTCACAGTCAACGAAACCACCTGAATAGATGAAAGCCAGACAGCTTCTGACAAACAAGAGTCCATGGAATATTCATTGTGCATCTGGGAGGGAAAGATTAATGTATTAGAAATTAAAATGGGACCAGAATGTATGATCTTGCTCTAACACTTGGCCAGACCTGTGTCACCCACTGCTAGTGCCTGAAGTCGACAGACAATTCTGCCAAGGTAACTGAGCATCATTAAGCATCGTGCTATTGTGCAGGGTGAATAATAAAACTTTCCGCCTATTCTTTGCCTGGAGCTGACAATGAATAATTCTGGAGCTATTTGCAATGTTAACAGCACCTATCTTGCCCATCCATTCATTCCTTTACGATAAGGATGGAAATATGCATTTCAACAGTCTGTACAGATACTGAATCACAGGCATTTCAAAGGACACCTGTCACTCAAGTGAAGG
>PVJC01024578.1:7500-25448 GCA_004026665.1 Murina feae | reverse complement strand
TACTTGTTAGGTGAATACACTTAATTACTCTTAATATCTGGTATTATCAGCTCCTTACGGGCTAGAAATGGTTTTCTCTTTTTTTTTTTTCACTTTTTATAAAAAATGAACTCTATTTCAGTATAGTCTGCATCCAATATAATTGTATGCTTTTAACATTTTAACAGAAGTTACAAACATTTTATATCTTATACAACTATAGCGAAATATCAAAACTAGGAAATTAATATTGGTACAGTATAGGTGTATACTCTTTATCACATACTAGAGAACCAGTGCATGGAATTCATGCATTCAGGTGGGGGGGGTACCTCAGCCCAGCCTGTGCCCTCTCGAGATGTCCAGCTGATAGCTTAGGCATTCACCCCCTGGGGCAGCAGGCCTAAACCAAGAGTCAGACATCCTTCGCAATGCCACGGAGGCAGGTGAGGCTCCTGCCACCACCACTGCACTCACCATCTGTGAGCCCAGCTTCTGGCTGAGTGGGACTCCCCCTGTGGGAGCACACTGATTACCAGGGGTCAGCTTCTGGTTGAGTATATACCCCCCTGGTGTCAGTGCGTGTCATAGCAACTGGTCGTTCTGTTGTTTGGTTGATTTGCATATTAGCCTTTTATTATATGGGATTTAAATGCATGTAACCACTATGTCAATCAAGAAGAAGAAGTGTTCCATCATCACAAAGACACTCTTTTTAGTCACACTGTTCTGAGTTGGCCTCAGCCTAGGGACAGTGATACTATGAGCTGAAAATGCCTGGGGCACTCCCTGAGCCTGTACTATTGGTGTGAACTCCCAGACATTTCTCCCTTCAGAGACAGATTGGGGCTGAACTGGTCCTTGGTTCTGATAACACACACCACAGCAACAGCCATCATGAAACTTTGAAAAGACAAGGTTTATTACTCACTAGTCCTGAAGGCTACAGGGCACATCCAGAGCAGGAAGGTGAGGCCATGGGAAGGAAGGGAACAGAAATGGAGGGTGGGAGGAAGGGAGGGAGGGAGGGAGGGAGGGAGGGAGGGAGGGAGAGAGAGAGAGAGAGAGAGAGAGAGAGAGAGAGAGAGAGAGAGAGAGAGCGCTGACCTGAGGATCTGGGTGTGGTGCCTGGGTTTTCTCAGGTTCACGCTTTCAGAAATTAATGGCCTCATGGAAGGGTTAGGAAGCATTACCTCTTCACTTTTTTGGAAGAGTTAGAGAAGGATGGGTTTTAAATCTCTGAATGTTTGCTGGAACTCGCTGGTGAAGCCTGGACTTTTGTGTTTTGATTGTTTCAATTTCCTCACTGCTAACTGGTCTATTTAGATTTTCCAATTCTTCCTGATTTAGTCTAGAAAGGTTATGTATTTCTAGGAACTTATCCATTTATTCGAAGTTATTGAATTTGGTGGTATACAGTGTTTTATAATATTCTCATATGATCCTCTGTACATCTGTGATGTCTGGTGACTTCTCTTTCATTTCTGATTTTGCTTTTATGAGTCTTTTCCCTTTTTTCCTTAGTGTGTCTCATCAGGGTTTTGTCAATTTTATTAATCTTTTCAAAGAACCAGCTTTTTGTTTTATTAAATTTTATAGTATTTTTATTCTCTATTTCATTAAATGCTGCTCTAACCATTATTATTTCATTTATTTAGCTGATGTTGGGTTGTTTTTGCTCTTCTTTTTCTAGTACTTTAAGATGTGATATTAGGTCATTTACTTAGGATTTCTCTTGTTTCTTGAGATAGGTCTGTAATTATATACACTTCCCTCTTGTTACTGCTTTTGCTGTATTCCAGAGGTTTTGATATGTTGTATTGTCATTCTCATTTGTTTCTATATATCTTTTTATCTCATCTTTTATTTATCTTTTATTTCTTCTTTGACCCAGTCATTTTTTAGTAGTATGTTTTTTTATCTCCATGAATTTGTGAGTTTCTTTGCTTCCTTTTTGCAGTTGATTTCTAATTTCAAGGCATTGTGGTCAGAAAATATGCATGGTACAATTTCAATCTTCTAGAATTTGTTGATGCTAGTTCTGTGACCCAACATTGTGGTCTATCCTTGAGAATGTTCCATGTGTGCTGGAGAAGGATGTATAATCTGATGTTGTGGGATGAAATGTTCTGTCAATGTCAATTATGTCCATTTGGTCTAGTGTTTCATTTAAGGACGATATTTCTTTATTGTTGTTCTGTTTGGTTGATCTGTCTAGAGCTGGCAATGGCATATTAGGGTCTCCAACTATGATTATGTTTTGATCTGCTTCTCCCTCTAGTTCTGTGAGTAGCTGTTTTATAGATTTCAGTGCTCCCTGGATGGGTACATATATATTAAGAAGTATTATGTTTTCGTGATGTAGTGTTCCCTTTAGTATTGTAAAGTGTCCATTTTTGTCTCTTGTCATCTTTGTTATCTTGAAATTTATTTTTTTATATATAAATGTGGCTACACCTGCTTTTTTGTGAATGTTATTTGCTTGAAGAATAATTTTCTACCCTTTTACTTGAATTTACCTTTGTTTTTGAAGCTTAGAAGTGTCTTTGGTAGGCAGAATATGGTTGGGTTTTATTTTTTTTATCCACTCTGCTACTCTGTGCCTCTTCACTGGTGAATGCAGACCATTTATATTTAGGGTAATTATTGATGTATGAGGATTTCCTATGGCCATTTTATATTTTGTTTTCTGGTAGCTCTGTACCTCCATTGTCCATCTGCACTTTCCTCCCTTCTCATTTGCCCATTTATTCCTGGATGCCCACCTTTAGGTGTTTAGTGTGCAATTCTCTCAGGCTTGCATCTGTGTTGAGCAGAGACTTCTTCATTAAATTATAGATAGTGAACTTGTTGAAAAGTCATGGGAGGAGGAAAAGATGCACCCTTATTCTGTCATTCCTCTGACATCACTTAGAAATGTTCCTAAAAATCTTTATGTCCCCAAGAATGAACAGGGGAGATGAATGGAAAAGAAAACATGGGCCATACATATGCTGTCTATAAGACACCCATCTAGAACAAAAGTCTCACAAATGGGAGATGAATGGGAAAGAAAACATGAGCCATACATATGCTGTCTACAAGACACCCATCTAGAACAAAAGCAAAGTGATAGGAAAAAACAAACAAACAAATGAACATGCAAATGGAATGAAAACAAAACAAGGGTAACTAACTATACTTATATCTGACAAAATAGACTTCAAACATAGACCATAACAAGAGACATAGAAGGTCACAGCATACCATTAAAGGAATTGATCCACCAAGAGGATATAACCTTGGTAACCTATATGCGCACCCAATACAGGAGCACATAAATGTAAAAAAACACACAAAAAAAGCCCACACAAAAAAAACAAAAACAAAAACTCTTGGAGGATATTGAGAGAGATATACAGCAATACAGTCATAGTAGGGAACTTTAACACTTCACTGATTTCACTGGTAGATCTTCCAGACAAAATGTCAATAGGACAACAGTGACCCTAAATGACACACTAGATCAGATGGACCTAATTGACATTTACAGAACTTTTCACCCCAGAGTTGTAGAATATACATTCTTCTTGTGTGCACATAGAACATTCTCAAAGCTAGACCCATGTTCAAACACAAAACAAGTCTCTACAAGTTCAAGAAGACAGAAATAGTATCAAGCATCTTCTAGGATCACAATGGCATGAAATTAGAAATCAATTACAGTAAAAATACAAACATTCAAATGCATGGAGGCTAAATAGCATGTAATGAAACATTGGATGGGTTAGGAGTGAGAACAAGAAAAAAATATTAAAAAGTTCCTGGAAACAAATGAAAATGAATGCACAACAACTCAAAATCTATGAAACACAGTTAAAGCAAACTTGAGAGGGAAGTTCATGAAATACAGGTTTAGCTCAAAAAACAAGGTAAAGTATTAATAAACTATCTAACCTTCAAATTAAAGAATTAGAAAAAAAAAACAAGAATGGCCTAAAGTACGTGGTACAAAGAAAATAGTAATAAAGGTCAGAGCAAAAATAAATGATATAGAGACTAAAAAACACACACACAAAAAACACAAACAATAGAAAAGATCAATAAAACCAATAGATCATTCTTTGAAAAAGATAAAAAAGATTGATTGAACCATTAGTCAGACTCATCAAGAAACAGAGAGGAACAAAGTAAAATCAGAAACAAAAGGGCTGAAGTTAATAACTGACACCAAAAAATACAAAGGATTATAAGAAAATATTACAATGATATGTCAACAAATTGTATAATTTCTAGAAATATACAATGTTCAAAAACTAAGTAAGAAAGAATCAGAACATCTGAGTAGAGTAATAACAACGGATGAAATTGAAGCTATAATGAAAAACAAATAGACAAACAAAAAAAACTCCCAAGAAACAAAAGTCTTAGACCACATGTCTTCACCGGTGAATTTTACTGAATATTCAAAGAACTAACACCTACCCTCCTCAAACTATTTCAAAAAATTCAAGAGGAAAGAAGACTTCCATGCTCTGTTTATGGGGCCAGCATTATCCTAATTCCTGATAAAGACACGACAAAGAAAGAAAATTACAGGCCAATATCCCTGATGAACATAGATGCCCAAATCCTCCACAAAATATTAGCAAATTGGATCCAGCAATATATTAAAAAGATTATTCACTATGAGCAAGTGGGATTTATCCCAAGGACATAGGCTGGTACAATATTCGCTAATCAATACATGTGATATATCACCTACACAAAATAAAAGATAAAAACCATATGATCAGAAAAATCATTTGACAAAATCAAGCACTAATTTTTGATAAAAACTCTCCAGAAACTGAGAATAGGGGGATCATACTTCAACACAATAGAGGTAAAATATGGCAAAACTATTGTCAACAACATACTTAATTGACAAAAACTAAAAGTGTTTCCTTTAAGAACAGGAACAAGACAGGTATGTCTGCTTTTACCACTCTCATTCAATGTAGTATTGGAAGTCTTAACCACAGCAATCAGACAAGAAGAAGAAATAAGAGGTATCCAAATTGGAAAGGAGGAAGTGAAAATGTCATTATTCACAGATGACATGATATTGTACAAAGAAAACACTAAAGACTCCATCAAAAACTGCTATATTTAATAAATGAATGTAGCAGAGCAGCAGGATCCTAAATTAACATCCATAAATTGATGGAATTTTATTCTATATAATAAAAGGCTAATATATATGCTAAGTTATCTGGTCATGCAGTTGGCCCATTCAACTAATCAAAGTGTAATATTCTAATGATATGCTAAGGCAATGACAACCAGAGGGCAGACGCTCTGACCAGTAGGTTAACTTGCTGCTAGGGTCTAGCCAATTGGGTCTGAACACAAAGGTCCAGACACACCCTGGAGTCCTCCCATGGTCCCTGTCTGGCTAGCAAACCTCCCTCATCTCCTCTTGGCCCCGAACATGCATTGGTGGGGTCCCTTGACCTGGCCTGCACCCTCTCACAATCCAGGACCCTTTGAGGGATGTCAAAGAGCTGGCCTCAGCCCTATCCTGCAGAACAAACCAAGGGACGCTACTGGTGCACAAATTCATGCACTGGGCCTCTAGTATACTAATAATGAACCAAAGAGGTAAAAGATCTGAACTTGGAAAACTATAGGACACTGAACAAAGAAACAGAGGAAGATACAAACAAATGGAAGAAATACTGTGTTTGAAGTCTATTAATCCCTATTAAATTACCAATGGCATATTTCACAGATCTAGAGCCAATACTCCAAAAATTTATATGGAACCAAAAAAGACTGCAAAGAGCCACAGAAATCTTGAAAAAGAAAAAAAGTAAGAGGGATCACAATACAAGATATCTAGAATAATAAAAGTGTAATATGCTAATGAGACCAGATGTCCTTTGGACAAAGCCAGGGCTGTGAGGGAAGCCCAGGTTCCAGGTGCCAGAGGGAAGCCATTGACAGCAGCCAGCTGGGGGAAGGAAGGCCTACTCTTGCACAAATTTCGTGCATCGGGCCTCTAGTCAAATTGTAATACAAAGTCATTGTAATCATAACATGCATTGGAGCAAGAACAGACACCCATAGATCAATGGAACAGAACAGAGAACCCAGAAATCAACCCAAGCCATTGTGCTCAATTAATATTTGACTAAGGAGGCAAGAGCATACAATGGAGTCAAGGCAGTCTCTTTAAAAAATGCAGTTGGGAAAACTGGACAGATACATGCAAAAGAAAAAAAAAGAAAAAGAAACTAAATCACCAACTTACAGCATACACAAAAATAATCTCAAAACAGATAAAAGACTTAAATGTTAAGTTGTGAAACCATAAAAACCCTAGAAGAAACCATAGGCAGCAAAATCTCAGATTCGTCTTCTCATAGCAATATGTTTGCTAGTACATATCCTAGGGCAATGGAAACAAAGGGAAAGAATGGTACTACTATTTCAAAATAAAAAGCTTCTGTACAGCTAAGGAAACCATCAACAAAATGCAAAGGGATCCCATTGTATGGGAGAACATATTTACCAATGATATATCTGATAAAGGGTTAATTTCCAAAGGATATAAAAACTCATTCAACTTAATAAAAGGAAAACTAACAATTTGATTAGAAAATGGGCAAAGAACCTACAGAGATACTTTGGATATACAGAAGGCCAAAAGACAAGAGAAAAAATGCTCAGTCATTAAACATCAGAGAGATGCAAATTAAAATGACATTGAGGTATCACCTCTCACTGACCAGAATTTGTACCATCAACAAATCAACAAATGACAAGTGCTGGTGAGGATGTGGAGAAAAGGGAAGCCCAGTGCACTGCTGGTGGGAATGCAAATTGGGGCAGCCACTATGGAGAACAGTATGGACTTTCCTCAAACAATAAATAATGGAACTGCCATTTGACCCAGTTATCCCACTTCTAGGAATATATCCTAAGGAGCCTGAAACACCAATCAGAAAGAATATATACACCCTTATGTTAATAGCAGTGCTATTTACAATAGGGAAGATCTGGAAATAACCCAAGTGCTCATCAGTAGATCTATAATAATGAAAGTGTAATATGCCAATTAGACCAGACAGCCGAATGACTGTCCAGATGATCTCTGGATGAAGCCGGGGCTGTGAGGGCTGAGGCTGCGTGGGCCAAGCCCCTTGCATGAATCGGGCCTCTAGTGAATCAATAAAAAGGCTGTGGTACATTTACACACATGGAATACTATGCAGCAGTGAAAAAGAAGGATCTCCTACCCTTTGAGACAGCATGGAGGGACCTGAGAGTATTGTGCTAAGCCAGTCAGAAAAAGATAAGTATCACATGTTCTCACTCACATGTGAAATCTAACGAACAAAATAAACTGACAAACAAAATAGATCCAAAGACATGGAAGCATGGAAGGTGGGGGGAAGGGGGAGAAATTTGCTTACATAAAAAGTTAGTATTTTTCATGTTTTTCCGGATTCAGTTACCTACAAAATTAGAATTCTACTAAAACCTTTTTTATCTTATATAATAAAAGGCTAATATGCAAATTGACCCTAACAGCAGAATGACTAGGAATGACTGGTCACTATGAAACACACTGACCACCAGGGAGCAGATGCTCAATGCAGGAGCTGCCCCCTGGGGGTCAGTGTGCTCCCACAGTTGGAGCTCTGCTCAGCCACAAGCCAGGCTGATGGCTGCCAGCACAGTGGTGCTGGTGGAAGCCTCTCTCACTTCCTCAGCAGCACTAAGGATGTCCAACTGAAGCTTAGGCCTGCTCCCCGCTGGCAAGTGGACATCCCCCAAGGGCTCCCGGGCTGCCAGAGGAATGTCTGACTGCCAGCTTAGGCCTGATCCCCAGGGGAACGGGCCTAAACCAGCAGGTGGACATACCCTGTAGGGTCCCAGACTGCTAGAGGGCACAGGCTGGGCTGAGGGACCCCCTCATCCCTGAGTGCACAAATTTTTGTGCACCAGGCCTCTAGTATGTAATAATGTCCACTTACACCTAAAGGTGTAGTGTGTGTGAAAGAACAGCCTATTTAGCTGTGGCTGATGTGGCTCAGTGGTTGGAGTCTCACCCTGTGCACTGAATGGTTTGGGGTTTGATTCCTGCTCAGGGCACATACCTAGGTTGTGTGTTGGGTCCCTAATAGGGGGTGAGGATTGAAAAAATAACATATGTAAGGAAGAAAAAACAATTGTTTTGAATAAAAAAACAAAAATAAATTTCAAATTCTTCAAAGCACACCATTACTTCCAATTCTTAGAAAACACATTTTTGTTTAATGTAATCTCTTATGATATTTACATTTTCCATTTTTTTTTCAATTTTAAGTAACATTACCATAATCTTCTCTAATTCAACCTTGCAATTATCTCCCCAAAAGTTTAATTTTGAGATCAAATCCTATTCAGATTTTAAATCTTGATTCATCATTATAGTGCTTCCCCAGGAAGGGCTGTCCCCATTTGCAGGCCTATTCCACTGTATGAGAATGCCCATTCCATCGACACTGTGTGTTATCACTTTTTTTTAGTCTTATGAAAGCTAACAGGTAAAAATATTTCATTTTAATTTTTCTTGCCTTATTAACAATTGATGTTTTAAAAAATCTACCCATGTGGACAATTTTATAATCTCACTTAGAATTTGATGCACCATTGAAGCAGATATTTCACTCATCCACTCATTCAACTAATATTTATTGTCTTTACTCTTTGTTAGATACTGCACATGAAATGTGGACAAGATAGGCAATGATCTTGTCCTCTCAGAGTTTGCAATTTAATCATTGACAAGAAACAATGACCTGATAGTGTTACTTTTAAGGTTTTATTGTTGTTGTTATTATTATTATAATTTATTATTATTACTGTACTAGTGGCCCGGTGCACAAAAATTTGTGCACTCGAGGGGCCCTTCAGCCCAGCCTGTGCCCTCTCGCAGTCTGGGACCCCTCTGGGGATGTCCACCTGCTGGTGTGCCTGGTCAGCCTGGGTGAGGGGTCGATGTCTGTTTGCAGGCTGGCCAAGCTCCCCAGTGAAGACCCTCACCCCATGGGGGTGTGGCAAGCCTGGGTGATGAGAGGCTGAGGGCACTTTTCAGACTGGCCACAGCCCCTTCAGGATTCAGGTCCCCACTGGGGTGCCTGGCCAGCCTGGGAGAGAGGCTGGGGGCCATTTTCAGGCCGCCCACAGGTCCCATTGACCTTCAGGGGCATCCGCCTGAGAAGCCATCGGGGCCGGCCGACTGGTCCCACCTCCGGACTTCCGCCTGGCAAGCCATCGGGTGGCGGCCCACACCCAATGGCTCCCCAGGACAGCCCGCCCTGTGTGCAGTTTCTCCCTGCGGCCTCCGCCATCTTGGCTAGGTTAATTTGCATTTAGTTGCTCTGATTGGCTGGTGGGTGTGGCTTACCCATCACTAAGATAGTTAATTTTAATATTACACTATAAGACACATATCACCAAATTTCATTGGCCATGTTCTGCCTTTGAAATTAATTACTCACAATATGGTACATAAAAATAATGTAAGGAATTCATAAAAAAATATGAAAGTTCCATATGGTGAACTCTATGTGGCTGGTAATTAGTAAGAATGATTATATTTTTAATTATGAAAAAGTAATGTCACTGCATTCCAGAAGCAATATTTTTCTGTAAGGTTTGAGATAAAAAAAAAATTATAAAAGGCAAATTACCCAGATGACTTTATCCCGTCACAGTGTGCTAAAGTTTCTTTAAAAAGTGGCTTCCTTTTTTTTCCTGCCCAGATGAGTATGCTCTTTAACCACACACGTTTAAGAAAAGTGCTTTCCAATGTAATGTTTCTCCTCTTTAAATTAATCCTTTTGGCTTGTTATCAAATAGGAAGCACACAAGGAAGTACGTATATAAAGATGAAGAGTTAAACTGGAAATTAAAACTTTATGTCTGAGGGTCACGCTGGGAAGACGCTTTGCATTCTTGGAGAAATCCCACTTGGCCTTGGCTCAAAATGGCACTCTTCTCCCACTGTCTCAGATGGTATTAAACCTCTCACAGAAGGAAGATTTTGTTGCCCCCCCAACAAAGGCTCCTTCTGGTTGCAGGGTAATCTGTTTAAGAACTGTATGCCTCCTCATGGAGGATACCTTTTGGCACACTCGTAATTATCTTCATTTACATGCTGGCACCTAATGGACCACTCACCAGTGTGGAACAATAAGCTGCGATCGCTCTGTTCATCTCTGTGTTGAAGTTAAGCCATTACCCTGAGTCCCAAGCTATGCCATTGTGAAGTCCCCTGGCATTTCTACGGCTATCGTTCAGATGTTGTCATAGGAGAATGTTCCCTGCCAGAATCCTCTGGCAGAAACTCAATTTCAGAGTCCAATACTAATTCATTACAAAGTCGACAACAGCTGGGACACTGGCGTACACAAATGAGTCATTCTGAAATTGGAGGACACATCCAAAATATACACTCAGGACCTTCTTGTAATTCCATAGCCATGGAAATAACTGTAAAAAGGGAGGGTCTTTTCAACATCTCACCCTGCCCACACCAAATTATATCCTCACAATTTTACTCTCTATGGTAGTGCTACCTCCCTGTGCTCCTTTTTTCAAAGAACTGTTTTTAAAGGTCTCAACTGTGCCATATTTAATGGAGGGGATAATGTAAGGAAACCTTGAGCACACCTATCCACAGGGCAGTCACCTTTTGTGAAGTGAGAAGGTGCTCCAAGGATGAGTTAAATGAAGAAGTCCGGGTCGAACAGAAACGTAATACAAAGTAGAAAAGCTGATGATGATTGAAAACGTGACAAAGAGCAAAGAATGATATCAAAAATTAATGAAATGACCACCTCCAATTCCTTACAACTAAACAGACTGTTGGCGTCAAAATGCTGTTACTGCTCTGTGAAGCTCTTGGAAAACTACCTCTTTATTATACTGTAGTATCTGTATAATATTTCACTGTCAAGTATTACTTCTGCTAAGTTAATCGATTCCTGTATGAGGAAAAAAAATGAAAATTATTTCATATGCAAGGAAAATAAGAACATATTTAAATTACAAATGTATTTTATTGATGGCTACCTTGTTAACTTACAAATATTGTGTGAAGTATTAGAGATTGAAATGATTATATTTCAAAGTACACAAATTTGTTTTGTAATTCTATATAGACTGTATGAAAAGGAGAAAAACAACATGTGTAGACATACAAATATAACAGATGTTCTTTTCCTGGGTTACCTGAAGATGTTTTTTTAAATCAAATTAAAATGATAAAGTTTATACTCAGGTGTGGCCACATGACACAAATATTTTTGCATACTAGAAATAAATCCTAGTAATTTTAGCCTCAATTTTACTTTAAAATAGAGAATTGTTTGTCATTTGCTATATAACCTTTGCTCACAATCTATAAGGAAGGATAATTTAACACTGAATATTCCCACTAAATATTTTTAAAAATTCAATTATGTTAAAATTAAAAATTAGAACTTCTTAGCTAAAATTTACATTTAAGTAGAAATGACTTATTTTGCAGACTTATGTTGAAATAGAACTATAGGAAGAATGTGAAAAGTAACAAAAAACAAACCAATTTTGAGAACTCGTCTATCCAAAAACTTTGTTGTGAAAATTGCAAATATGCCCGTTAGCTCAGGACACATGCTAAAATGGCTTCCTACCCAAATGGTCATCAGTCTCACACAGGAGGCTATTCGATAAAGATAAATCTTTTGGGCTCCACTCCCAAAGATTCTGATTTAATTAGGTTAGAGGTGAGGTATAAGAATGCTGTTTTTGTAAAGCTCCCCGAGTGATTTTGATGATTAGCCAAGTCTGAGAACTATTGCTCTACTGGGTAAAATTTTGATACTTTTAGTAATTGTAGTCATGTTTATTACTATTACTATATTATTATTCATTAGAATAATAGAAAGCATTACGCAATGCATAATAAGTGGGAAGACATCACGACCCGTCATCGGCTCCATTTCCAGCATATTTTACTCATTACTGATACTACTGTGGCACAATCAAACATTTTAAAGCTAAAAAAAAGATTTAAAATATTTCATTAAATTCCTTCAAATTGTACTGTGGAAGTAGACCTAGAAAGGTTAAGTAATTTACCAAGGTCACAAAGTTTGTTAATAGTATTAATTTGACTCTGAGATTTCCATTTTTTTTTATTTTTCTCACTACACCACCAATTCTAAAGGTGGACACATAAAACTAAAATGAAGCCCTAGCTGGTTTGGCTTAGTGGATAGAGTGTTGGCCTGAGACTGAAGGTTCTCAGGTTTGATTCCAGTCAAGGGCATGTGCCTTGGTTTCCAGCTTGATTCCTGGCCCTGGCTGGGGTATGTGTCGGAGGCAACCCGTCCATGTGTCTCTCTCACAGTGATGTCTCTCTCTCTGTGTCTCTCTCCCTCCCTTTCACTCCCTGAAAATCAATGGAAAAATATCTTCTGGTGAAGATTAACAAAAATAATAAATAAAAGTAAGCCCTGGCAGGTGTTGCTAAAGAGTGTTGGCCTGTACACCTAAGGGTCATGGGTTCGATTCCCCATCAAGGACACATACCTAGGTTTCAGGTTCACTGCCCATCCCCAGTTGGGGCACATATGAGAAACAGGTAGATGATGTAGCTCTCTCAGCTCTCTCACATCTATGTTTCTCTCTCTCTCTCTCTCTCTCTCTCTCTCTCTCTCTCTCTCTCTCTCTCTCTTCTCTCCTCTCTCTGAAAAAGCAATGGAAAAAATATCCTCAGGTGCAGATTAACAAAACACAGTAAAATAAATTAATAAATAAAATTAAAACTTTAAGATAATTTTCATTATTCTGTTCTCTATTTAGTTCTCAACAGATGACATCCCTTCTTCAAGACCCCCTTTCTTATCCACTCTACCCTCTCTAGAGAGCTCTATCAGAAACCACCTATTCTCTTCATTCATGCTTCAAGAAACTTCTCTGTGTGTTTCATAGGAATTGTTGTATGAAGCCATTTTCATCTTACTCCCCTTACTGTCAGGTCTAGAGGGCCTCAGAGATCTGGACTCAGGCAAAAGAATCCAGAGATTGCCCAGCCAGCATGGCTCTGTAGTTGAGCATCAACCTATGAACCAGGAGGTCATGGTTCAATTCCCAGGGCATAGGTCTGGGTTTCAGGCTCGATGCCCAGTGTGGGGCATGCAGGGGGCAGCGGATCAATGATTCTCTTTCATCATTGATGTTTCTATTTCTCTCCCTCTCTCTTCCTCCCTGAAATCAATAAAAATATATTTTATAAAAATGAATCCAGAGACTCCATTAGTACTAATTTAGTTGCATGATGGTTAAACAAGTCTGTGAAAGTCGGTGTGGGACCCTACACAATATTGTTTCTATGGGAACAGGAATTCTTGTTTCTAAACATTGGGCTCAGAAATGTTTACATGGAACAAAACCTACTGGTAAGTGGGGACAGCTTACAAGTCCTGGTAGTCGGTGAAAGCTTTCATAAACACACTTCTCTCATATCAAGGTCTGTGCCTTTCTACTCACAGAAAAGGTCTTTGAATAACATAAATTGGAAAGCCAGTAAATAGGCACTAAGAACATGGTTTTTAACAAGTATAAAGCTAATTGAAAAATCAAAGAAAACCCAAATTATACACAAACAAAATCAGATTCTTAAGTTACAGCAATTTCCAGTTGATAAAGTAATAAAAAAACATATAGTACAGTTGAGCATTTAAACTGTACTTTATTCTACCAGTTTACCATTTTCATTTTGTTGTTGTTTTTAAAGGTTTCTTTGTAGGAGAGAAGGTGGTATTTTATGCCATATTCCTAAAAATTAATTACAAGAATAATTAGTAAAACACAGAAGATATACAAAAGTATATAATTATGCACAATGAAGTTTCAGCAATTAAACATAACCTCAGATTTATAGAAAAGGATATGTTGGCTTTCAGAAAAATATAATGTAAGCAAGGATTAATTGAAAACACCACAGTGCAATATTCTTCTTCCTAATGAATTATGAACTGAATGTACCATTAGTAAAAACAAAATTTTATTTCGTAGTAACTGTCTTGCCATCAGCCCCTGAAGTTTAACTTGGCCTCTACTGCCTTTCGATATATGTTCTAAGGAAAGCTGTCTGATAAATTCTCCTCTAAAGATTTGGGTTGTCTTTGGTTCTCCACTGAGTTCACTCATATCCCAACTACCACCCCCATATTCAGTGATGCAAAAGCCTCCTTTTGTGGAATTCTTTCCTTGATATGACACCTTTTTCCAGTGCCCAAAACACAACCAGTTAGTTTGTAGAAGGGGATATGGAAAAAAAAGTCAGTATGTATTTTTAAGTGCCTTTTATTCATTTGTCTGTGGAAAATCTTAACATGAAGAAAAGTTTGAAATTATAAAATCAACTTTATTAGTTGTGAATATGCAAGATAAGCCCTTTCAAAGAGGCAAAGGTTAAGTCTGAAATGCATCTTCTTTCCTACCTTCCTATCCTATTTTTATTTGCCATCCCCTTCCAAACCATTTCCCTGCTTTCTGTAGCAAGCCTTAAACACTGAATAATTGGTATAGCCATACAGAGATTAATTAGATGAGTTTAGCTATAATAAAAAAGGAATAACACATCAAAGATAGAAATGAAAATCCTTTGTATTTACCAATAACCAGGGCAGTTTAACTACATGGAGCTGAACATGTTGGTTTATCTCATTTAGCAAGTCTCACCCACTTTAAATGTGCAAGTTGAAGACAGGATGCAGCAGCAGGAAGGTGGTGCGGGGAAACGTGAGCTGCCAGCTTCTCTTCTTCAGCTCGTCTTCTAAATGCCAACGTTTCCCAGTCCTCATCCACTTTCCTTTTCTTTCCTCTCTGTACACTGGCTGCTACTTCTCAGCCTTCACTGCAAGGCTTCTGCCTCCTCCAAAACTGTGTGTTTTAAGTGCCCGGAGTTTTTATGTCCTTTTTTCCCTCTTCCCTTTATCCCCAACTCTTTTCTTTCATCCATTAGGGCTTTCACTCAGACTCCTAATGTTTAGGATCATCTATGCGCTGACAAACATGCTAAACAAATGACAGACTACACCTATGGACTAGATAATCCCTCTGCCAGAAAAGGTTTTTATTTTCCTTCTTGTTCTTCCCTCCTTTTGAATATATTTTCAAACCCCTCTTTATCTTTCATGCTTAAGCTTGAATTTCACTTTCTCTGCAAAGTTTCCTGACCTTCCCAAGCAAAAAGAACTTATGCCTTGTTTTTCTGTAGCCTATCCATTATCCAACATATTTTTAAATACTTTAATTATTTAATAAAATATGTCCTTTATTTTAAAATATATATATGTGTAAACTTGAGGGTGAGGAATATGTCCTATTTTTTTTTTTTTTTTTTAGTTTTTAACAGTTTATTTATAAAAGTTTCTGGCATATAGCAGGTACTTACTGTTTTGTTGAATGAATACTAAATTCAACCTCAAATGTTAACCTTTGCACTGAGGTGAAATGAATTGTTATAACCATTTCTGTGGTAGAGCCTTCTAGTTACATATGCAATATGCTCCCTTATTCCTAACTAACAGAAACATGATTTTATTAGAGGAGGAAATGTATCCTGTTAAAATGATACCTCTCTGTCTCTTGCAAAGTTAGGGGTAACTATGGGACATAGTTCTAATGGATGAATTATTAACAAAAGTCTGCAGTGGACTTCAATAAAATCTTTGCTCCCTTATATAGGCATTTTCCCCCCCATTGGTCTTTCCCTTCTCCCTACATGTTTTGAGACTTACAGTCCTTGCTAACTTGTGATTAAAGGAACAGGTCAAGAGTATTATCAAAACTTCAGCTGTGACGTCTTTCAGGCAATAAATCTGTGCTAACAAATGATAACTTTCAGGCTTCTCTGTTTTATGTAAAAAGTTAATTTCATCATTTATTTATATCTCAGTTTTTAACACCTCTTTATTTGTATCTAGACACAATTCTTAACTGATACATTTAGAAAATGAAGAGTAGAATTTTAAGGATAAATTACTAGAATTTCTAGACTTCCAGTTCAACTTTAACTTTTGATCAAAATGAGTACTAAGACTATGTACAAAATGGTAAAGCTGCATCCTAGAAAACATTATAGTTATTCATAAACTACAGGCCCACTTGGGGGAGGTCCCTCAGCCTGGCCTGTGCCCTCTCCCAGTCAGGGAGCCCTCAAGGGATGTCTGACTGATGGCTTAGGCCTGCTTCCCATGGGAGCTGGCAGTCAGACATCCTTAGTGCTGCCTCGGAGGCGGGAGAAGCTCCCACCCACCACCTCTGGGCTCACCAGCCTTGAGCCCAGCTTCTGGCTGAGCAGCACTTCCCATGTGAGAGCACACTGACCGCCAGAGGGCAGCTCCTGCATTGAACAGGATCAGGCCAAACCTGGCTCTCCAGCATTCCCGAGGGTCCCAGATTGCGAGAGGGTGCAGGCCAGGCCAAGGGACCCCACCGGTGCACGATCTGCAAGATCGGGGCTAGGGAGGGCCGCAGGAGGTTGGCCAGCTGGGGAGGAACCACAGGAAGTCTCCAGGGCATGTCCAGCCCCTTTCACTCAATCGGGATTGGCAGGACCCCAGCAGCAAGCTAACCTACTGGTTGGAGCATCTGACCCCTGGGGGTCAATGCACATCATAGGGAGCAGTCGAGGGGCCTTAGCATATCATTAGCATATTACACTTTGATTGGTTTTACAGATGACTGGATGACTGGACACTTAGCATATTAGGCTTTTATTATATAGGATGTCCCATTATCACTAAAATATTATTCAGAGTAGTCCACTTTTCCTTGCTACAATAGTTTTAAGGATAAATTACTAGAATTTTTTAGACTTCCTGAAAGGTAGAAAACAGTTTGGAGTTTTGACATATTTTCTAGTTTGCCTAGTTAAATAAATTGGCTCCTTAGTTATTCATCCAAAAGTTTGTTTTTAGTTTCTGTTTTGGAAAGTGAGGAACAGTAAGGGTCTCACTTCACAAGATTCTATTACTTTCCAAGAAACCAACTTACAGTGTTGCTCTAAACATCTTCAACAGTATTTATTTTGAGAGATGGGTAATCATTAGAGATGGTAAAACATAACATCATAAAATATCATTTATCATTGAATAGCAATGCTTTTCACAGTGTAAAGGCCTAATAAAAACATACAAGTGATATCCTACACAGCTATGTGCTCATACAATGAGCACATACATAGCAGCCCACAATGAATTTAACCAATAGACTATATACCTCTTCAAAGTTTCCAATGTATTTGTTGGTCCATTCATTCATAGAACTTCTAGTGAGTGCTAATTTGAGTCCTGGAGCCCTAATAACTTTGAATCTCTACACTATTTGAAATAATATTATAAACATTTAAATTAGGTTGCAATAATAATAATATTTTGTGTTATCTTTAATATTGACATTTAAACATTTTCAAGAAAGCTGCCTCTATGTAAGTGTAACAATAAAGAAAAGTGAGGAAACATACTTTGAGGATTAGTATATCTCAAGTGAAAATAGATTTGAAATAACTATTCAAAGAGGTGACATGCAAGTGACTGATAAAACTTGGTAATTTTTGAATACATTTTTCAGAATTAACATTTGGGTATTACTAATGCATGATTTCTTTCCTATTTCTCTGCCATGTTTTGTCTTAGTTTAAATAATTATGCATCTATAAAATTAATATGATAATGATAGTGCCATGATTATTTAAGACCTCAATTTTATTAAAAATATGAAGTAATTTTGGAGGTGCAAGAATTATTCTAACATAAAAGCAAAGACAAGATAGTTTAAGCTTGCCCAACTTTACACACCGATACAGGGGTGACCAATTTTGATTACCTGGTAGGTGACTCAACCTCATTGTTCATGTCTTCTTAGAATAAATAAGCAAAACACCATATTGACTTTCT